>PITA01007963.1:0-87757 GCA_004023965.1 Spilogale gracilis
CAAACCCAGACCTCGAGTCCTCACTTAACTCTAGCAACATGACGATTTTATTATGTGCATAGAGTGGGCTTTCATCTTCGCAAACATTAAGTTCAGTGGTCAGAATGGGAGGTGATAGACCTATACAGTAAAACCCCTGAACACCAGACCGCTTGGCAAGACGACCGTACCCTCAGAGACCCACTGGGGTACCACTGGTCACCCACGCGCTTCGTCTAGAAATGATCTTATTCTGGACTGAGGGCATACCTGCCCCGAGTCTGACATCCTGTCTTCCCCACCCTCCTCTCCTCTTCCTGCTTCTCTTTTGTTGAGCATATACAAATTAGGAATGTGGTCCCCTCCTGGTACAGAATGCTGCCTAATGGTGGCTTGAGAAGAGGGGTTGAGGTTTCCCAGGTTCAGGCAGTCCTGAGGGGACTTGAGGAGGTGGCACTGCTGCACAAGCACACTGTCGGTGCCGGGCTCTGGCTTCCACTGTGTCCTCCTGCTCTGTGGGCTCTCATCTGCATGCAGGCGCCCGGTGCTGCTGCAGACATCACCTCTGCATTCGGGGCAGAGGAAGAAAGCATGCACCTCCCTGGAATGCCCTCCCCCTCTAGCAGACTGCAGCTTATGTCCTATTGGCCAGAATTGGGTCACCTGATCACCCTCAGCCTCTGAAGAGGCTGGGAGAGCAGAGGGTCACTTTGACCTTTAGGCAAGCAGGCGAGTAAGAGGTGGCCGGTGGGTATTGGGTGAGTCCACCAGCAGCACCTGCTATGCTTTGTAAGTTCAAGGGACTCATGATGCTATTCTCTGCCCCAGATGTCTGTAGTCTGTCCTGTTCACTTTGTCAGTTACCCTTAGATGGCTCTTAGACACTCTCAAAAGTCCACCACTTCAAGCATCTTTCACCATGTTACAGATAGGGCTTTTGCATTTGGACCCTTTTGTGGCCCTTAGGCCACACATCCCTGGGCATATGCATGGCTTTGGAAGGAATGGACTGATTCTGATGAAATTTAACCCCTTATTTAAAGTCAGAAGGTACATATTGTTTGGTTGACCTTTCAGACCACAGGAGATAAAAGAGCAATTGATATAAATACTTAAACTGGGTGGTGATGGGCATAAGCCGCTCTCCACCGGGAGGAAAGTGGCCCATGGACTGAGCAGACTTTGAGGCTGAGGTGGCTGAAAGAAGCCAGGTATCTGTGCCATGGCCTGCTGGGTTGGCGTCCGCTCCCTCGGAGCACGGGGCTGAGCTGCTGGCAAGGACAGACCCTGCCCAGCATGTTTTCCAGCGGCTGCCGCCTCCTTCCCCCACAGCACGCACTTGCCAGTCTGAATCCATAAGTTCTGCCAGCCTTATTTGCATGCTAATTTGCATGACTCTGCCCTATACTCTCATCTGACAGTTGGTGCAGAGCACAGACAGCAGCTTCATTGTCGAGGGCTTGTCATGCCCAGCTGCTTCTGCCACTTATGGATGCCTCCCCATCCATGGGCCAAGGCCTGGCCAAGGCTAAAAAGACACACACACACACATTCCTTTTCATGATTTCTCTTCCTGAGAAGAGTCTTGAGTCTGTTTATGCAAATCACCATGCAAATTTCCACTGCAGACTTTATTACTCTGTCTTGTCAGAAGGTAGACGCAAAATTATATTTCATCATAGATCCACATAGCAAAAAAGATCTCAACAAGTGCCTCAGGAAGCATCTTTTTTCTTGGGGATCCACTGGGGCAGTGGCTGTCTTGTGCAGAGGGATGCATTTATAGTGGACCCTCATTCTGTGCTATGTGCCTGAGCTCCCGTTGACACTGTGTAATACCACCTTTTTCTGAAGACGTAGATGTGGCTGGGAAATCTGTGTTTGTTAAGATTTCTCATAGTTTGTATAAAATGAAATGCCTGTCATTTTTCATAAGCAGTGCAGTTTGTAAGCATGATAGTAAAAGAGTAAACAATGGAGTGCAGAGCTCAGCCCCAGGCTCCTGGGGGGCGGGCAACACAGCTGAGGAGGGGAGGGGAGGGGAGGGGAATGTCATGGGGATCATGGACTGGCAGGAGAGCCACAGAATCAGGCCTGCTGCTCATGTGTCTTGATATCCTCTTTGTATTCCTCAGGCATAGTTACTGGCAAGACTAATTTATTTATAAGAGGAAGTGAAGAACAGAGAATGCATACTTTGACTCAGACTCCATGACAAGCTAGACAAGAGATGTGGTCTCTTTTAGAACCCAATCAGCCTTTCCTGAATCCCTGGGAACACTAGTTTATTAATAATAGATGTTAACAGGGATTATAAGCACAAAGTCTCCTAGAGCAAGAGAGCTTGGGAAATGTTGGTTTCCGTGTAATTGTTCATGTTCCTTTAGTGCAGGACCTCTCAGAACCTTTACTTTGCCAGCTTGTTTTATGGCTCTCCACTACGATCTAGAATATGCAGCCTTTCTCAGAAACACTTGATTATGGTTTAGCTTTGTCCTGTAGGTTGCTGTGTGGGAATGTATTTCCCAGAGCCAAGTCTGAGAAATGTGGGAGGGTCTTCTGTGCGGTAGGTTTTTACAGCTTCTCTCAGAGATCCTCCAGTCATTTGGTCAGTCTTCATTTTTGTTTATGCAGAGTACCTACATGTAGTCTAACTCATGTGATCTGCATGATCCCCATTTTAGAGAGGAGAAGCGGAGTCCAGTGTTTTTCCAAGCCCATTGTGATGTACTCAGACCCTGTCAAAGCACTGGCAGAGGTCACTGGAAACAGCACATGATCCCACCCAGGTCCGTTGGACGAAGATGGGGCACTCTGCTAGCAGCAGCCTCTAGAACTGGTCGTGGTCAGCCTGGGGGGCACTGAAGGAAGCCTATGTAAATCTGCCCTTTCCCTCTCCCCAAGAGCCTGTGAAGGCTCCTGGTCACTCCAGCCTCTGAGCCTCCTGGCAGCACCAGGGCTATGGTCATGTCATGGATCTGGGCTTTACCTTCAAAGCACAAGTGACCCTCTGCCCACCCACACTCACCCACACAATCATAACACACCCATTCCTACCCACAGACACATACTTATCCCAGCAGATGAATACGTCGTTGCATGCACACGTGTGTATCTCTGTTGTCCATGGGTCTACCCACACATACGCACCTTCCCATCAGCACACACACCCGTGTGACACATGCTGGCCTTCAAGAGGGAGCGTGGGTTGTGGCAGGTAAGAGGGAATCGCTGAGGATTCTGCCCAGGTAGGTAATTGTTCTTTTTGCCTGGTGTCCCCCATTATCCTGTCACATAATATCTGTTGATCTGTTTTCACACTCGCTGTTCCAGCTGCCATGTGCTGTCAGGCCTATCAGTGACTTGAAGATTTTCAGATATTTATTTTTTGGTTCTCCTTTTTAGTTTCTCTTTCTCTGCTGAGATTTTTTTTTTTTAAATCTGCGCCTTGGTTATGAGTCTGTTTCTCTATATATTTGAGCATAATCCTAGTAGCTACTTTAAACTATTTGCTACCTTCAGTATCTGGCTCACCTCAACGTTGATCTCCACCTATTCTCTTTTTTCTTGAATATGGTTTGCACTTCGTGTGCTGTGTAAATCAAGATTTATCCTACACATTGTGATTAAGACTGGATTGTGTTTGTTCCTTTGGAGGAATATTGGTTGGATCCATTTTCTTCCCTGTGTTAGGCAGCAAGTTGTAAAGTTTTATCAGATTTGTCTGCTTTGTTTTGTTTTCAGTTTTAGGTAGGCTGCTGGGGGTCCACTTGGGTTAGTCAGAGACTCAGGCTGCTTTCATATGTAGAATTTGGAGTGCCCTTTCTAGGGCTTTCTCAGGTTTAGGATTTCCCACGTTTTCTGGCTGTTGCGGTAGCTTTGGGATCTGACTTGTTTCTCAAAAAGCAAGACTGTGGGTTTCTTGCCAAATTTCAGCAACCCCTGAGCTCCAGCTGGGCTGCCCTCAACTTCACCCAGGGCTGTTCTCTTTTTTTAAGTTGACTCCCCTCCAGTTTCTAACTGCTTTTGGTCCTTTTGCAGTATTTTCAGATAGTTATTTGTTGTATTCTGTTCAGAATTTATAATAACCTGATAGGAGCTCTGCCGTGACAGAAATCGGAACTCTCCCATTCCCTCCATCTGGGGCTTTTCTCCCCACATTTCCCATTCTGTACCCCAACCCCTTTTTCACCTGCTGAAAAGTTTGTATTCGCTCGAGAACTTGTATAGTTCCTTCATCTTGCCTCAGGAAATCAGAATCAGGGTCCCTCTTCTCCTAAAGTCCTTCTCACTACATTGGTCCTTTCCATCCATCAAAGTCCACAGTTCTCTGTGCTAATCTTAGCTCTTCTACAAGGTTGGAAGTTCAAGGCTGAATCTGAAACTCTGAATAGGCATTAACCATGTGGAAGAGCATTCCAGGGGAGGGAACAGCTCCTCCTGGGCAGGGACGAGGGCTCGTTCTGCTCTGGCCCTCGCACATAGTAGGTAGGCATTCGAGGGTGAGAAAGTGAATGGGTATTTTTTACTTGCAGTGTTTGCCCGAAAGGAGCTGCCCAGGGCCTGAGAGAGACGGGCTGCAGCGGGTGGTGGTGTGGGGCCAAATGCTGTGCCTTGTGTCTGGGAAAACAGATGATGCCAAGGAGCTAGAGCTTTCCTGGTAACCAAGGCCCAGCCATGGCCAACGTTAAAGTTCTTGTTGTTGCTCCCTCCCTAGAGAGCTGACTTTTGTTGTCCTTGTTAAAATGCAAATGCAGTTCCTCTGAAGTGGGCTCTGCTGAGCTCTTATGGCTAATGACCCCAAGAGTCTGACAAGAAGAAGCCAGACAGGATGTGACCCCCATGCAAACCCAGTGACAGCTTCCAAATGAAAGGATTTCAGGAAGCAGAGAGAGTATGGCCAAGTAGTCAAAAGCAGAGGCTTTGCAGTAAAGGAGACCTGCATCTAAATCCTGCTTCTGCCACGCTGGTCACCCGTGTGACCTTGGTTTCCTCGGGAGTAGCACCAACTGCATACATGGGTGTCTCCCTCTGTCTCTCACTGAGCCCGGGGCGCCCGGGGCGTCTGCCCCTCCTTCGGGATACCACAGCCTTCCCAGGCTGATGACAGCACAAGCTCAGAGTCTAGGCAGTTGTTTGTAAGACTTCACTGCACCATGAATTACTTGTAGGCTTATCTAGAATTCTGGATCCTGACTGACACCCTAGAGACTGTGTCTATGTGCTGAGAATCCCTGAATCACTGGCCAGTAGGAGGGACTGACCAGTAAGAGATCTTTGCGGTTTCATACAGAAACTGTTTAATGAGGGGCCCTTTGGAGCCAACCTGAGGGTTTAGAACATGACTTGCAGAATGTGACTTGTGGAGAGCTGAATCTGAATAGATTTTAACCACATGGAAGAACATTCCAGAGGAGGGAACAGCATGAGATAAGGCAACAGAAGCACAGAGTGACTTGTGTGTGTGGTGTCTTGACAAGAGCATCGTCACTAAAGTGTAAAGTAAAAGCTGGACATGAGGGAAATGAGGCCAGAGGACGGGAAGGGCAGACCCTGAACAGTTTGTAGACCAAGTGAAGCATTTAGACTGTTTCCTAGGGACAGTGGGGGAGGGAAGGGATCAGATTTGTGTTTGAGAAAGATAACCCTGGGGCTAGATGGCAGATTAGTTGTAAGGGGAGAGCCTGAGGGCAGAGAGACCAGCTTGGAAGCTGTTGAGGTTATTCAGATAAAAGAAGTTGGAGGTCTGAACGGAGGTCTGAACTGGGGCAGTGCTGGTGGGGAGGCTGAGAATGGAGAGGTGAAATGCTCTAGGGGGCAAAGTCAGCAGCTCCTTGATTCATTCTTCTGCTGCGAGGAGGTAGACAAATAGCAGGGACGTAGGAGGGCTTCCAGGGGCTTGGGCACCTGGGCTGGTAGGAGTGCTGCTCATGGAGGGAGGAAAATAGAAGCCGGTTTGGAGGGAGGTGATGGGCTCCGTGTGGGACACATTGTGTCTATTGAGATGTCTAGTGAACAGTTGGATACCCGGGCCTGGGGTTCAGGACAGAGGTAAGGCCTGTGATGTAGACTGAAGCTGTGAGAATAATGAGGTCCCCTGACACAGGATAGGGAATGACAAGTGACCTTTAGGAACAGAGAAAGGAACAAGTTCCTATGAGAGATCAATGAGGAACGACAGAGAGGCAGGGAAGTGATACAAGTAGTATCACGAAATGCAGAGGAAGGAAGCCTGTCAAGGAAAAGTATTGGTCATCGGGGTCAAGTGCGTCCCTACACTTTGAGGATGAAATGACTCCTGGCGACCATAGCAAGAGCAGCTTTCGTGGGCAAAGGATAGAAGCCAGATCACCCCAGTCAAGCAGCAGGTGGGAGGGGGAGGAACTGGAGACTGGGTTTTAGGGTCCTTTTCCAGTAAGCACATCATTTGAAGAGAGGTAAGAACTTGCTGAGTAGCTAGAGAGCCATTTAGTGATAGGGACATGAGATTTCTGAGAATGCCTCTTGGACAAAGAGAAAGAGTGAGTAGAGCATGAAAGATTGAAAACACAGAAGGGAGATGGCTGAGAGAGCATCGTCTGGGAGGAGGGGGCCAGGGACAAGGGGACCCACAGGGAGAGGCTGGCTTCGAACAGGAGGAGCAGACCTTCAGAGTCCAGAGGGAGGTGGGGATAGGGCTGGACGCTTGTAGACAACTTTGCAAATTACCCTTTTCAGTCCTGGCTCTGCCACTTGCAGCTGTTGACGGTGGGCAAGTAACAGCACCTCTCACACCAGCTGTCTCAGCAGTGGCGTGCGCACACTGGGGAACGTGGCTCAAAGCAGGTTCCTGGAACACAGGAAGTAGGGCATGCCGGGTGCTCTGCACCGTAGCTGGCAAAGGCGAGTACTCGGATGTTTCGTCATTGTACCGCGCTTACCCCTGTGGTTGGATTAAAGGTAAACACAAGGAATTGAAGTGCTTTACAGCTGATGTTGAAAAGTAAGATTTGAGGCCATCTTCTGAGAGGGAGCCACACTGAGGACGGAAGAACAGGGGAGAATGTTAAAAACTATTGCTGATCTGGATGGAAGTTAAGAGGCAGTCAAGGACAAGTCACCTGTTTCTACATCTACCCATAGGTTTACCATTTGTGGAGCTCTTCTGTTCCTCCTTTAAAGATGCAAATTTCCATCTGGAACGTTTCCCTCTATCCTAAAGCATTTCTTATAATTAGGACCCAGTGGCGACAGATTATCACAGCTTTCCCTTATCTGAAAATGTTTTGCCTTCATTTCTGAACCACAGTGACACTGGCTGTGGAATTGTGGGCTGACATGATGGTGGTGGAGTTGCTGTTTCTTTTGGAACTGGAAAGATGCTTTTCCACTGTCTCGGTCCTCCATTGCTTCTGATGAGAAATCAGCCATCATTTGTGGCATTTATTCCCTTGTGTATAATGTGTCTTTCTGTTTTGACTGCTGTCAAGGTTTTCTCTGTATCTTTGGTTTCAGCAATTTGACGGTGACGTGCCCAGCTGTGGTTTTCTTTGTATTTCTTGTGTTTGGGGTTCACCAAGTTCCTTGGTACCATGGGTTGATGTTTCTAACCAAATTGGAGAAAATTTTAACCATTATTTTTTAAAGAATCTTTTTGTTGATTCTGTGTACTCTCTTTATGAGACACCAGCTGCATGTCTTGCAGATCACCTGATACTGTCCTCGCAGTTCAGGAGACTGTTCATTTTTGTTGTATCTTTTTTCTCGCTGTGCTCCCATTTGAACAGTTTATTTTAGCTTTCTTTTAAGTTCGCTGACCTTTCTTCTGTAGTATTCTAGCAGCTGTTACACAAAACCTGTGCATTTTTATTTCAGGTATTGTATTTTGTAGTGTTGAGATTTTTAGTTTTTGTTTTTAGAATTTCCATGTATCTCTTGAAATTCATCATTCATCTTTTCCTTTGTATTTTTAACATATTTATAACAAGTATTTTGAAGCCCTTCTCTGCTCATCCAGCATCTGGTTCTTTTGGGAGTCTGTTTTCTTGATTATGGCTGGAATTTCCTCCTGCTTCACATGTCTAAACCTTGTTCCATTGCATAGTGGACATTGCGAAAGCAGGCATGCTTTGGGGACCCTGCAGGTTTGGTTCTAGACCATGGCAGTATGAAACAAATGAATATTTTGATTTCCCAACGCATATAAAAGTTATGTTTATACCACACTGTTTTCTAGTAAGCATGTAATAGCATTATGACTAAGAAATAATGTACATACCTTAATTTAAAACCTTCGTTGTTATAAAGTGCTAACCATCATCTGGGCTTTCATCAAATTGTAATCATTTTGCAGGTGGAGGGTCTTCCTTCAATATTGGTGGCTGCTGGCCTGCCAGGGTGGTGGTGGCTGTAGGCTGTGGTGGCTCTTAAGACAACAGTGAAGTTTGTCGCAGCTGTTGCCTCTTTGACAGATAATTCCTCCGTAGAGTGTGATGCTGTTTGATGGCGTTTTACCCACAGACTGCAGTCAGTGCTCTCAAACCCTGCCCGCTGCTCTATCAGCTCAGTTTATGTGATATTCTCAGTCCTTGGTCGTCACTTCAATAGTCTCCACAGCATCTTCACCAGGAGTAGCTGCCATCTTAAGAACCCCCTTTCTTTGCTCCTCTATAAGAAGCAAGTCTTCATCCATTCAAGTTTTTCATGAGATTGCAGTAAGTCAGTCCCATCTTCAGGCCCCACTTCTAGATCTCCTGCTATTTCCACCACATTCCTCCACTGATGTCTTGAACCCTTTCAGAGCCACCCATGTGCTGGAATCAACTTCCAAACTCTTGTTAATGTTGATATTTTGACCTCTTCCCATGAATCACAAATGTGCTTAATGGCATCTGGAATGGTGACTCCTTCCCAGAAGGTTTCAATTTACTTTACCCAGATCCCTTAGAGGAATCACTGTCTACGGCAGCTAAAGCCTTACAAAATGTATTTCTTAAATAATGACTTAAAAGTCAGAATCACAACTTCATCCATGAGCTTCAGGATGGATGTTGTATTAATGCACAAAAACATTAACTCATTGTACATCTCTATCAGAGCTCTTGGATGACTGTGTTGTTAATCAGCAGTAATATTTTGAAAGGAATCCTTTTTGCTAAGCAGTAGGTCTCAACATTGGGCTTAAAATATTCAGTAAACCATGTTGTAAATAGATGTGTCATCCTGGTTTTATTGTTTCATTTATAGAGCACAGGCTGAGTAGATGAAGCATAATTCTTTAGGACCCTAGGATTTTGGAATGGTAAATGAGCACTGGCTTCAACTGAAAGTGACCATCTGCACTGGCTCCTAACAAGAGAGCAGCCTGTCCTTTGAAGCCTGGAAGCCAGGCACTGACTTCCCCTCTCTAGCTATGAAAGTCCTAGGGGCGCCTGGGTGGCTCAGTCAGTTAAGCATCTGCCTTCAGCTCTGGTCATGATTTCAGGGTCCTGGGATCAAGCCCCATATCCAGCTCCTGGCTCAGTGGGGAGCCTGCTTCCCCCTCTCCTTCTGCCCCTCCCCACTGCTCAGGCTCTCTCTCTCAAATCAGTCAGTCAATATCTAGCTCGCTACCAAAGTCCTGGACGGCATCTTCTTCCAACAGAAGGTTGTTTTTATTTACAATGAAAGTCTGTCAATTAGCACAGCCACCTTCACTAGTTATCTTAGCTTGATCTTCTGGATCTCTTGCTGCAGCTTCTCCATCAGTGCTGGCTGCTTCCCCTTGCACTTTGATGATATTGTGGAGATGGCCTCTTCCCTCAAACCTCATGAACCCACCTCTGCTGGCTGTGAACTCGTCTTCTGCAGCTTCCTCACCTCTCCCAGATGTCACAGAAGTGAAGAGAATTAGGGGTTAGCTCCATATTTTACTTGGGCTTAAGGGAATGTTGTGGCTGGTTTGATCTTCTGTTCAGACCATTAACACTTTCTCCATATCATCAGTAATAAGGCTGTTCATCTTCTTATTGCCCATTCACTCGAGTAGCACTTCTGATTTCCTTCAAGAACTTTTCCATTGTGTTCACAACTTGACTAATCATGTGGTACAAGAGGCCTCCCTTTCAGCCTACCTCAGTTTTCCGCATCCTTCCTCACGAAGCTAAATCCTTTCTAGATTTTGATTTAAAGTGAGAGATGTGCAGCTCTTCCTTAGAGGCCATTGTGGGTTATTAATTGGCCTGATTTCCATATTGTTGTGTTTCAGGGAATAGGGAGGCCCAAGGAGAGGGAGAGATGGAATAATGGCCAGTTGGTGGAATAGTCAGAATACACACTTCATTCTCTTTCCTTCCCTCAGAGATAGTAACCCCTCCATTTTCTGCTGGCTTTTGATCACTCTTCAGTGCTTAAAAATTATTTCTGGTACTTGTCCACAGATTATAATAGTTATCTGTGGGAGGAGGGTTAGTTTGATAGAAACTACTCAGCCATCATTGGAAACGAAACACAGGGATATATTTTTGGGCTGAGCTGATGGTTCAGTCATTTCCAGGGACAATGCCTGTGTTTTGGCAAGAATCTGTACAGCCCTGGGAAGGTCTGCTGTGGCTCAGTGGCCTGGCTTGCTGGGGACAGAGTGGTCCAGTTAAGGAATCAGATGTCTCTCTGATGTGGAAGAAGCATGAAAGTGGGACTGAAGGCGGGAGAGAGCTGAAGAGGGAGGAGGTTGTCCTCTTCCACACTGTTTCCTCAGTACCACTCCTGTGGTCAAGCTTTTGGGAGGAGCAGTGGAGATAAAGTGTGTGTGTGTCCAATAATGGTGTTTATGATTGCAGAGGCCAGTGAGTTGAGCTTTGCCAAGGCTTGATCTAAATGGCATAATTTTTGTCATGTCATCTGGTGACTTCTCAGTCTTCCATGGAAGCAGAAGTGGTTGTGCCCACACAAGGTAGATTGGGGTTTTCTTTCCTTTTCTTTTTTAAAGATTTTATTTATTTATTTGAGAGAGAGAATGAGAGAGTGAGCACGAGAGGGGATAGGTCAGAGGGAGAAGCAGACCCCCCACTGAGCAGGGAGCTTGATGTGGACTTGATCCTGGGACTCCAAGACCATGACCCGAGCTGAAGGCAGAAGCTCAACCAACTGAGACACCCAGGCGCCTCAGGGGTTTTTACCGTTACACCGTCCTCAAGAATATCACCATCACCATCCATGCTGCTTACTTTGAGGGATATGTTTCTCCATGGTTCTTTGCTCTATTGGTTAGACTACTGTTAGTCTGTGTTAAAAGAAATCCAAAATCAACAGTAGCTTAAACAAAATAGAAGTTCCATTCACTCTCACACAACAGTCTGGGTGTAAGCAGTCTAGAGCCTTGAGGAGGCTCCCCTGGATCAGGGACTCAGGCTCCCTCTGTCTGGTTGCTCTGTCATCACTTCCATATCACCTTCATCTGGACGGACCAGTATGACTCACCGCCACCTGTCTACCTGTCTTCATTCTAAAGGAAAGGGCAAGAGGGCAGCTCTGAGCACTTCACTCCCCATGCAGGACCCATCCCAGAAGATGCACAAATCACCCTCACATCCCACTGACCAGAATTTAGCCACCTACCTGCAAAGAAAGCTGGGAAATACCACCTTTATATGGGGCAGCCAATGACCCATCTACACATCCGACTTCTATTACAGTACAAAGAGAGACTACCTCTAGGGGACAGCCAGCAGTCCCTGCCACCAGTCCTTAAGGTCACACCAATTTTCAGCTCCAGCATCACTTTGCTGAAGGAGCTTGGCACTTCCTGGGGAGCCCATGGAGCACTGATGAAGTGAGAGATTTCCACCTGGTCTGCACATTTCTCCTTAAGGGTATGAGAAAATGAGGACTGTCATGTATCATCATTAGTGAATGTTGTGTGACCTAAGGAACAAGGCTGGGTCCACAAGCGACTTGTCAATTTCAGACTTGTCCCCCCAGTGACTATACCATGTAGGAAAGCTGTGCCAAGCTGGGATAGAAAGAGCCCAAGTGACTCGAAGTTTTTAGTGCTGACCCTTCCAGCTCTTCCCCAGCTCATAAAGTCACACCAGGTGTGCCCTCGAACTTCTTTGGTCTTTCATTTCCAAAGTAAGGGGTTGGACTGGATTATGTCTGAGGTACGTGTTTAGCACCCACATTCTAGACTGTGAGATGCCTTGGCACTCCACAACTTTGCATTAAAGCAGGCTTCTGGGGGCAGGGGATACAGCCACTTTATCTCCTTTGTGGAATGAGTTGGAGGTCCCAATGAGCATGAACATGCTTGCAGACAACCTGGGACCTGCAAATGTGGGTTTTTCTATTTCCTCAGGCTTCCCTGAGTTGTGGTTTTTGTAATCGGAAGTCGCTGCACAGTTCCCATACAATTAAGCTTATTTTTAGTCTTATATATTTTTGTTTCAAAATATTCTATTTCCACTTCTAGAACTATTGTACTTTCATTGTAGAAGATATAGAAAATAGAGGAAATTAAAATGAGGGAAGCAGAAAAATGCTCATAATGTCATTATTCACACTGGAGTTATTAAGGCTTTAGCATATTCCCTTCATTTTAGTATCTGAGAAGATAGGTAGAATACTTCTACTTCATTTCATCCTATTGGTGTCACACTATATGTGATGTTTACAAACCTCCTTTTTTTTACTTGATAACCTATTTCCTCAAATCCGTACATATTTTTCAAGAACATGATTTTAAATGGCTGCCAAGGATTCTAATCCCACGGTGTGCCACACTGTACTTAATCAGTGCCCTGGACGTTCGGGCTCTATCTGAGTCTTCATTATTATGAACTGCATAGCAGCGACATCTCTATTTCACACCGACAGCTTCTTAGCTCCTATCATAGATGCTGTGGGACAGGTGAGCTGGGAGAGGTTGGGGGCCTGCCCAAGGCCACACAGCAAGTGAGTGGTGGGTCCTGGTTGTGGGGCCACCCTGTCCAGCCGTCTCTTCCCCAAGGCTAGGAAGGAACGCATAGGTGTGCTGGGGACAGTTGGCTCCTAATATGTTGGTTCGGGTAGAAAAGAGTCAGTGTGGGTGGCGCCTGGGTGGCTCAGTTGGTTAAGCAACTGCCTTCAGCTCAGGTCATGATCCCGGAGACCCGGGATCGAGCCCCACATCGGGTGCCCTGCTCCGCGGGAAGCCTGCTTCTCCCTCTCTCACTCCCCCTGCTTGTGTTCCCTCTCTAGCTGTGTTTCTCTCGGTCAAATAAATAAAATCTTAAAAAAGAAAAGAAAAGAAAAGAGTCAGTGTGTTTTCCCAGGAAGGTGCTGCTGCGGGTGGGTAATGATGGCCCTGAGGAAGGCCCACACAGCAGCAAGCTGCCCTGCTCCCCACTCTGCCCCCATGTGCTGGGGTCAGTGGTGAGCCCAAGCCTGGGTGTTTGAGTCCCGGGAGTCTCGAGGAAGGGCTGTGCGGGTGGGGGGCAGGGGAGGCCACCTCGGCTCAGGCAGGGAGACCACCCAGCTCCGGTTCTCCTTGAGGGCCCCACCCAAGGAGGGCGGGAGACCCACCTGCCAGTGGCCTTGACCCGGGAAAGCCCCCTCACCTGGCTCTTGTCCGCTTCACAAAGCACTTTCGTCACTCCCTGAAAAGCTGTCCTCATCCTTACTTAGCTCCAACCCACTTCCTCTGAGAGACATGACTGGGTTCACTGTTGAGCGTGGGAGGCAGGTGCGGACGGCAGAGCAGGACCTGCCTTAGGCTCGGCAGGGGTGTCCCCTCTCTTGCTGGCTCTCACGGCCTGGGTCACTGAGATTTTTCCCCCTTTGCCTGAGACCTTTCCATTGTAACCTTTCCATGTTTTTCTCTAATAGGCAACCATTGGGATTGACTTCTTGTCAAAAACCATGTACTTGGAGGACCGTACGGTGAGTGCCTGACTTTAGAACCCAAAGTACAGGGAGGGACTCACCACCTGGAACCTTTAGCCGGGCACCACCGAGAGGGCCCATGCCTACTGCAGAGCGGGCAGTGCCCACGTCACAGAGCCGGGGCCTCCCCCTAGCCCCTACCCTGCCAGGAGGATTACCCTGACACACACCCCCCCCCCCCCCCCCCCCCCCCCTTGTGACAGGTGCGGCTGCAGCTCTGGGACACAGCCGGCCAGGAGAGGTTCCGTAGCCTGATTCCCAGCTACATCCGAGACTCCACTGTGGCTGTGGTGGTGTACGACATCACAAGTGAGTGTGGGCCTCGGGTGCCTGAGGGAGGGTGGCTCACGGAGGCTTCGGGGCGTGTGTGTGCACGTGTATGCTGTGTACGCTTGTCTGGCTACAAGAAGACAGGTCCTTGCTGGCGGGGGGGTGAGTTGCCTTTGAACACCAGCACGTGATCCAGCCTCCCCCCTCCTCCTGGGGCAGGCATGGATGTATGGGATTGAGTTGGCCCTGCCCCCAGGGGGCTGTGTGTAGAGGGGGCAGAGATGAGGCTGGCCCTGCTCCCACCCCTGTGCCCTCCTCGGCCCTGACAGTCAGAAAGACCCTATGGAGCGACTTGTGTGTGTGCCTGTGTCAGGATGGGAGAAGACACTGGCTTCTGGGGGGTCGTGACCCAGCAGTTGTGGTCGTGTCCGCTGGCGACCCAGCTCCTCATGGGCTCTCCTGGGAGAGGAGGCCAAGCAGGTCCGGAGAGCCGAGGGCGGGCTGCTCATGGTGTGGTTCCTCTGGCCTCGACAGCTGTTCTTGAGAGAACTGCATGGGCCGGTACAGAGCCTCAGCTGTGCAGGCAGGTGTGACTGCACAGCTGGTTAGCCCTCATGCTGTGCCCACACCTGTGAGGGGAGGATACCCTGCGTGCTGTCCACAGCACCCAAATTGCAGGGGGAAGCATGTGTCCCCTGCCTTGAGCCCGCTGCCCCTGGCTCTGCCCACCTCCACTCTCCACGCCTCCCTCTGACCACAACGCCCCCGCCCCCCTTGAGTACAGGGGGAGCTTTTGGCCTGGGTTCGTGCAGCCTGACCTGAGCAGGAGGGAGAGCAGGCTGGGGGACACCAAGGCTTCCTGGGATAGGCTCCCTCCCCTTCCCTCAGGTGTGTGGGCTGCTGAGTGGTGGGCACTGCCCTGCGACCACTCCCCAAGATCTGTCACATCTTTTGACTGAGGAGAGGGTTACCCTGAAATGGCCTTACCTCTCGTGGCTGTTGTCTCTTCTTGGGCCACCTTCTCCCTCCTCTTACTTGCAGATCCAAGGGTTCTCTTTGGAAACTCTGGCCTTTCCTTAGTGCCACCCCCCTCAGTGGGATGCCGCTGTGTAGGGCCCTCCTCCCTCAGGAGCTGCTGTTGTTCCCCACCAATACACACACATGCACACGTTTCCAAGCTCAGCCAGGTCCAGTGTACCCGTTTCTCACACTCTGCACTGAGCCCCCCAGATCAGGTCTGATTCTCAGGTGGGGCCTTAAAACCACTAGTCCATGTAGCAGATCATGACAGTGACCTTCCAACAGGGTGACCCCCCCCCCCAACCCAGAGGGTGCTTCAGCAACATGAAGGTCTCTTCAGGGCCCTGGGGCAGCAGCTCCACAGACACACATGCTCCCCCACTAAAAGGCCTACACTCATGGGTCTGGGTGTGAGAATGCACAGACCCCCTCCCTCCTGCTCCTGGTCTCATGTTCCCTCCCACCTTTGCCCTCTACCTGCTCAGGCTGACTCTCTATGGTCTCCCCACTTTCCACTTCCAGATCTCAACTCTTTCCAACAGACCTCTAAGTGGATTGACGATGTCAGGACAGAGAGGGGCAGCGATGTTATCATCATGCTGGTGGGCAACAAGACGGACCTGGCCGACAAGAGGTAGGTGTGAGGGTGCAAGGTGCAGGCTGCTGGCAGGCTCGGCCCGCCCTCTCGTCCCCTGCAGCTCCTCCTGGAGGAGTTCTGGGATGCGTGCTTCCGACCTGTCCCTGTGCATCTGAGAAAGGCCCCCTGGGGGCACTGGAGGCTTTGAGAGCACCTGGCAGACCCTTGCCCATGGTGGCTCAGCTCTGAGGCCTCGCCTTCCACGGTCTGCGGGGGCACTGCTCTGCGAGAGGGCTGCACGGAGCCCTGTGTGTCCAGCCGTGGCCATGGTGCAGCTGTAGACGGCAGTCCTTTGGGCTTCCGTTGGCTTCTGCTGTGTATCTCTGTCCCCACGAAATACCTGTGCTGCGGAACGGTCAGAATTTCCTCTGTTGCTGCGCCTCCAGTGCGCAGACATGGCTGACTCGGATGCCACCTGCCATGCGTCCACTCACATCAGGGGACCAAGCGTGGTCAGATAAAGCAACAGGTCCTGGACTGCTGGCCTCCTGAAGTGTCCTCCGACCATCTACAGGATGGTCTGACTTACAGCCCGCTTCATTTGAGTCCTGTCCTTGAAATAAGGGAAATGGGACTCAAAGCCCCGTCCTCTTGCTAAGTGTCTCCGTACAACCTGCAGGCAGTCACTGTTAACCTCACTGTCCTCCTGTGGAGAAAGGGACTGATGACAGCCCCTGAGAGGCTCTGTGTGGCCTGAAGTGCTTTCTAGACCCAGATGCACACAATGCTGACTGTGGGGATGGGCGACTGCCTGCCGCAGGGCCTGCTGCTAAGCTGGGAGGCACCATGGAAGGCAGACGGTGGGTGAGGGCAGGCTACTGTCCTGCTGTGGCCCTGTGTCCTTTGTTCTGGATGGGGGCCCTCGATTCGAGCCCTGTCCTCAGGTCTGACTCAGGGGCTAGGCCCTCCTCCTCTCAGGCTGCTCCCTGCGCCTCTGCCGGGTGCTCATTTTCCTCTCTCCCCTCACTCACAGGCAGATAACCATCGAGGAGGGGGAGCAGCGGGCCAAAGAACTGAGTGTCATGTTCATTGAGACCAGCGCGAAGACTGGCTACAACGTGAAGCAGGTAGGACGCACGCGGCTCCGATTCCAGCCAGCCTGCCCAGGAGCCACATGTGGCTTCCAGCCGGGTCAGTCACCAGCCCGGCTCCAGACTGCCCTGAGGGGCTAGTGCAGGTTGGGGCAAACAATCAGAGCACCATGAACCCCACCTAATGGGAAACAAGCTAACCTCTAGAGCTGGGAAAGCATGAGAGGGTAACAGCATGCACTGTCTGGGGGCGTCCGGAGCGTGTCATCATTAGCCACCACACAGCAACCAGTCACATGGCCCTGGGACATGCGGGCATCCAGCCACCAACTTCCAGGTGAGAGAAGCAGCATCTCCCTAGCATCTTACCTCACTTGGGAGAGGGGTGTGGGGAATTCAACCAGCACTTGGGGGTTCCTGCCTGGGGCTCTGCAGTGCTCAGGGCTGTGGTGGGCCAGGTGGGCTTGGAGAAAGGAGGCTGCCCTAGTGCAGTTGGAGCTTATGGGGGAGAGGCTGGGGAATCAGGACGGTCAGAGAAGCCGTGGAGGAGATTACGGCCAAGCCTCACAGCCTGGGGCTTCCCTGGGTCTACCAACCGCCAGGGATGGGAGTCTGCAGGTCAGGGGCCTTGGGTTGGAAAGAGCCACCCCTCCATCTTCACGCGCCTCCGACGGCTCTTCAGCACCTCCTTCAGTCACGAATGTGGGCAGCAGGACGCTGCTGGCGTTGGCACCTGTGGCTCGGGCACAGTACAGACCCCGGGCGTTTTCTTGTCCCCTCGCAGTGTTATGGGTCTCTTGGCCTTTATGCGCGTCACTGCTCCAGTTTGAGGGAGTGACGAGACCTGCTGCCGGAAGCATGCAGGGTGCACAACCAGCTGGTATCTTCAGAGATTTTCAAATGTCTTTCAATTCTGAATGGGTTCCTCTATACTCCTGAGGTCACCCACTTACCAGGAGCCCGTAGGCTCAGCAGACTGCCAGGGAGGTCTCTGGTTCATAAGAGGTTAGGAGCCCCTGCCTTCAAGGAAGAGAGGGGAGCTGTTCTAGACAAGGGTAACATGTAAGCAGAGGTGCGACAGGAGGGATGCTATGGCCTGAGGAGGGTACTTGAGTGCAGAGCCTGGTTTGGTGGGGTGTCTCTTCTGCCCGGCTACTCCCAACAGCGCCGGGGAGCATTATGCAAGCCGCCCATCAGCTCTTGGCCTGGAGACAGTGGCAGTTCACCCAACAGGGGCAGTGCCTGTAGCACTGGGGAAGGTGGCAGAGGAGCAGAGAGAGACAGAATGAGGGGTCCCCTAGTCCCCAGGCCTCAGTGCCTTCCTCCCCAATTAGAGTGCCGTCAGTGTGGTTCTGCTCACGCCCATGCCCTTCCCAGTGCCACTGAGGTGTTTCTTGGAGCAGGAGCTACCTGTCCCTGGAGGCACGTAGGAGGCACTGGGTTGCTGCTCTG
Organism: Spilogale gracilis; assembly: GCA_004023965.1. NCBI lineage: Eukaryota > Metazoa > Chordata > Mammalia > Carnivora > Mephitidae > Spilogale > Spilogale gracilis. The sequence goes on from PITA01007963.1 coordinate 18,265, forward strand.
TGTGGCCCTGATGGGAACTTCCAGGATGCAGGGAAGCAGTGGGCAGCAGTCGGTAAGGCAGGTAGCTTCTGCCCTAGTGGTCAAGGGCAGGGAGACCCCGATGCCTCCCTTTTCAGAATGCTCTGGAACCCAGGTGATGGTCTAAGCAGGAATTAAACATGGTCAGTTCAAACTCTGTGATTCAGAGGTGTCTTCATGCAGTACAGACTCCTAGACTCCATGTCTGATCATATCTACTCTCAGAGCCCCACATGTGACCCCAGGAATGTCCTTCTAATTGGAAGGTTGGCCACTGGCAGAGGCTGTTTCAACAGGCAGGACAGGGCTACCTGGGGCAAGGCCATGAAGGAAAACTCAGGAGTGACTGGGCCCTCTGCACCTTGGCTCACTTCTTCCTGCCCCACTTCAGAACCTCCTCTGCATCCTGCACATGGGGTCCCATACCCTGCCAGACCCACCAGTGACTTCTCCACCTAGGTCCTCACCACCTTTGGCCCTGCCACTCAGCCTGGGTGCTCTCACAAGGCCGGGCTCTAGGGTGAGACCATGAATGAGACACTCCCTCCTTCAGAGAGCTCACGGAGTCCTTAGAGTTGGAGTATATGGAGGGAGAGAGGGAGTATTCAGAATCTTCTGGTGCCTTAGACTAGTGTTTTGTACTTGTCACCTCCTAGGTTCCACGTCTGCCCTGCCTGACATCCCTGCCAACCCCCACCCCAGGGTGCACGCATGCAGGTTCACACACACACACAACACCACACAGTTCTTCTATGCACTTACAGAGACTTACACAGAAACCCCACATGGGCACACACCCTACACACATTCCCCCTAACACACACACACACACACACACTGCACATCCACATTTTCCATGCGTACACCTCTACACACAACATACACGTCACACTGACACGCAGACTCAAATACACAGCATTACATTCACGTTCCTGTATGCTTATTCTCTTGGAAGTCTTTCTGATGTGACTGTGCAGCCCTGACTCCCAGTACCCTGCTGCCTCGGTGCCTGCGGATGCACAGGACCCCCCTGAGCAGAGGGTCGTTCGTTTCAAGGGCAGGTCTTAAGTTGATTCCCCACACCTGGTCCCCACAAGGGCAGTGAGACAGAAGCCCGCGTGAGGGCTTGTCTCACAGGGCCTAAAGCATTTTCTACCTTGGGGTAGGTCCCTTATAGTCAGCATGACCCATGCTCAGGTCCTGGTGACCTGTGGTCATTCTGCCTATGTGAAAGGCCTGTCAGGGCCCAGACCTATGACAAGCCTAGCGGCAAGGCAGAGAGAAGCCCAGTGTAGCCCCTGTCCTCCAGGGCACAGTTAGTGGGACAGACAAGAGAACAAGGCCCCGGGTCAGGACTAGAAGAGGTAAGACGGTGGAGACGGGGGGCAGGAAGGATGGGGTCAGAGGCTCATGCTGCATCTCCCCCTCTCCAGCTCTTCCGACGTGTGGCATCAGCTCTGCCTGGAATGGAGAATGTCCAGGAGAAAAGCAAAGAAGGGAGTATCCTTTTCCTTTGATAAGTGAGTGAAGGAGGTGTTAGAGAAGCCATTTATCCATTGACGTGTTCACTTAGTACTTCAGAGCAGTGGGCGGCCCCTCGCCAGTGTCCAGCCCATCCTTCCCTGTGGGACAGGGTCTGCACGCCATTCGCACAGTCCACCTCAAAACTCACATCACACCCCGAAGCAGAAATGGAGGTTCAGAGGGTAGTCTGATTGGCCCACTGGGAAGGAAGGCAGTTATACTCTGCCGTGTTACAAAAAAAGGTGTTCATGTATATATACATGAGGGGAAAATGTTATTTGTGAAGGTGTAGGGAAAATAAAAATAGGGAAAGTCAGAAAGTCATACTCAAAATATATGCCATGGCCAGAGAATGGCAAGGAGGGAAAATGGGGTCTTTAGGAGAAGCATGGCTCTTTATAGTAGGTTAAGCCAAAGGAACCGCTCCCACAGCCCTGAAACAGGGGCCACGAAAACATCCCTAGGACACCCAGAGTGGTGCTTCCCGCACTTCTGCCCCGGGGCCGTCCCACAGCAGGCCAATGCCCCGTCAGCCTGCCGAGGGCACAGGGGCTGCCTGGCTGTGCATTTTGAACCCATTCCTCGGGTGGTTCTGACGGGTGCCCTTCCCACCCACAGCCCCAGGGCACCAGTGGGAAGGGCTGGAGGCCTTTCCTGGGGCTGTGCCTTCCCCCAGCAGCATCCTCGGAGTCTGAGTGACACTCTGACTATAGCTTGAGGGGTCACTGTGGCTGCGACTGGCTAGGGCATGGCCCATCCAGCCCTGGGCTGCGATGTGGGATTCATACCTGAGCAGCATGCTGTCCGCTTCAGTGCACTTGATGGGACTGACTGCCGACAGGGCTGAGGCACTGCTTACCAGAAGAATTCTGAGGAAGGATCCATCGTGCCTGTGTTTATGCTGTCATCCTACAGCCCAAGACTGGCTTTGCTTCAGGTTGGTGAGGGGCAGGCTTATGGGAAGAACGAGGGGTGGGAGCTGGTGACCCCGCATCCTTCCTCTCCAGGCCCAGCAAAGACCAGAGTCCCTAGGTATTTTGTGGAAGGACAGAGGGGCTGCACAGGGCAGCTGAGGGGTGCCCAGGGACAGGAACCAGGGTGGCAACTTCTCGGCAGTCATCCTCCTTAGCCCGCCCCCCACAGTGATCGACATCAAGCTGGACAAACCCCAGGAGCCCCCAGCCAGTGAGGGCGGCTGCTCCTGCTAATGCAGCCTGACCTGCCAGCTTCCTTCGACACTACTCGCTTGTTGTGTTGCTTCCTATTGGTTAGCTTCCTAAGGGGGGTGGGAAATGAGCTTATCAAGATGGGAGGATTTTTCTTTTCTCTCTGTCTCTAGGAGTAGGGTGGGGTGGGAGGGAGGCTGGGCATCAGGGATCATGTCACACTTAACAGCTGTTACTTAAACAACTATTTTTTGGTTTGGTTGTAATATATTGTACTTTATTAAGATTGCCAAAAACTGTTAAAATTTAAAAAAAAAATTTAAATCATGTGTATACAACTTTTTGCCAGATAAAAATGTAGTCATTTTTATTTAAAAAATGTGCTTTTTGTTTTTGTATATTTGTAAACTTACAGAGAACCTTTTCCACACACCTTCTCCTTCCTGACCTCTTTGAATGGTTCATCACCTCTGCCCTCCTTCCACCCCAGCCTGATAAATTACAATTAATGGGGCGACTTAATTAGGCTCCAATCCCAAGCTTCACCCACCAAACAGGCCCAACCTGGTTAAATCAAACACTGAACAAAACAGCCTCTGAAGAGGTAACTTTTAACTCTGTCCTCCTTCTGTGGCCAGAGTGGGACATCGGGCCATGGCCCTGAGCTGAAATTAAGGCCTTGTAGACAGCAGGGAGCTCAGCAGGAGGCCTCACTGGAATTATTCCTGCTTCTCCCCTCCCCTCACCTCCCAGCCTTGAAGGGGTGGAGGGCACTTGCATCCTGTGCCCTCTGTGGCCCGCTCAGTGATTGGCAGAGTAAAAGGTCATTGGAAGGAAGGACAGGGTGCTGTTGGCAACCATGGACTTGTACAAGTCGATCTGTGGTTCAGAGCCTTGGGGCACCAGGTGTGGTCCTGAAAGTGTTCCAACCAACCTTCCCCAGCAGTCAGCACACATCTGGGTTGAATCTAAGGCAAGGGCAAAAAGAAACTCAGCGTGTGCTGCCCGGAAGCCCCCGACCTTGCACGCCAGGGAAGCTCGAGCCTGTATTGCACAGTGTGTGTCTGTGACTGGGGAAGGCGGGGGGTCAGTAACAGTACCACCACCTTGAAGATGCATGTTCAGATCCTCGGTCGCTAATACTGCTAAGCGCTATTTTGGAAAAGCTGACTTGCCCCACTGGCATCAGGCAGTTGTAATCATTGTGCACGTACCTTTCAAGATATTGTAGCAGCGCTCTGGCTGCCTGAAGTGGGGTCTCCAGAAGGCTGCCCAGCGAGCGATCCTTGCCATTTTGACTCATTTCTGAGAAGGGCTTAGTCCTAAGGGCCTGTAAAATCTCTGAAGAGAATTCTAAGGGAGTGCAACCCATTTGGCCAGCACTCCAAATAGACCCAGGCTTACTGAACCCGAGTCTGCACAGAGCCAGGCAGTGGGCAGCAACTCTGGCTGAAAGCGGTACACCCTGCCCTCCAGGCTGGCACAGTCTCTGCCCCCAGGCTGCTGTTGGGTGTCCTGGGTCCTGAGCTAAATGACCATCTGGAGGTTGGGGGTGGGATTCCTCCACAAAGCAGGACTCCAACAAGTTACTGCAATGAATTTTTGAACTTCTCAGAAACAAATCCAAAATGGCAGCCACTAAGTAGCCAGGATTCACTGGTATTTGTCCAGTGGGCCCGTCACACACTCTCAGCTTAAGGAGACTGTGTACGTCAGAGCTGATCTTTAGAGAGGAATTTATCTTCAGGTGAAGAGAGGAAGTAGGAGTCTCACTGAGCTCCTCTTCCAGAAGGCAAAGACTGATGTACGAACGTAATTCCAGTGTCATGTGTTTAGTTTTTATATGTGTGTACATAATTATATATAGAGATAGACTTGTGTATACACCTTCCACACACACATTCTCACAGAGATACATGTGCTCAATGTATATTCTTGTTTTTCCTGCTCTCAAGTTGGAACTTGCATTGTGATAACAGTTTTGGAAATTCAGAAGTACTGCAATGTGTTGAAATAAGAAATACTTAATATTGTCCAAAAACTTGTGATTGTCTTGCCATCAATAAACTAATGCATAGATGTGTTCAACTACAGGCAAAAATAGCCATGGGAATATGTGCACCATTTCTCTCTATACTTATATGCATAGGTGTGCATGCCCGTGTGGGCCAGTACCCCCCACCATGGCAACCCCCCTCCCCCAAGTGGTGCTTGTTGAAAGAGTGCTTACTTACCTCGTGAGAATTTATAGGAGTCCACATTACAGCTTCTGGCCTGATTGGCAGTGAGGCCCATTGCTTCTGGCCTCTGGGACAGCCCCATTTGCTGGGATCTGCATTGGGTCCCAGTGAATGAATGTATGGTGGATTTTAATTTTCTTGGTACTAAAGGAGTAGCTTTTCTTAAACATTCCTGTAAAAAATAAAGCAGAAACTCAGTTCCCTTCTCATGTGCACACATAGTTAAGGCACCACGAACATTTTTTTCCATCACAGCCTGGGAATAGTTAAGAGATGCAGTAGATGTCACATGGCTTGATGTGGCCTTGGTGAGCCCTGCCTTCCTAGCATATACACAAGGTCCTCTCTCAAGCCCAGGCTCTCCCCAGCCCTGAGGGCTTGAGGCAAGGGCAACTGTCTCCTCCTGCCCTCCCATCTTAGTGGTGCCGTACCATTCCATGACCCTCCTCTCAGGTCTGATTTCTGCCCCTCACTTCAAAGTTTGTTGAGGCAGCCTGATCTCTTGCTTGTAGGTAATATCTTGACTTAGGGTTAAGGTTCAGTAATAAAATGATCAGGTTCCCTTGAAGAAAAGGGGATGTAACTGCCTCCACGTCCCCAGTGAGTGGTACATCCCTGCCAAATCCAGATGGGCTAGCCTGAGGCAAAGCCATCACTCAGTCCCTCTCCCTAAAGACTAGGCCTCACCTGGGAGATGGCCAGAGCCATCTTCTTCCGGCATTTTCCCCCCCTTTGGGTGGCAGCAGAGTCTCAAAAGCTATCAGTCAAGCTCCTATTCCATAGGTATCTGAAAAACAGAGCATAAGATGCAGGAAGTAGATAGGGTATTCATAAATGCACAGACGTGCCAGAATGAAGGTGTGCCATCAGCAGCTTACGTGTGAGAACTGCAGCGTAGAGCCCACGGTTAGCAAGCTGGGCAGTCATGAGCAAGTCCCTCTCAGAGGCCTCTGCCATCACTGTCACCACTCTCTTCTGTCAGCATCCTCATTCTGCAACACTCCTGGGTCTGAGGAGCGATGGCCAGGTCAGTTCAAGAGTTTCAGGCAACAGAAACAAGAATGAAAATGGCAGTAGCTAAGTGTACAGACCTCTCTCGAGTGCCAGATTTCTGGCCTCCCAATGGCAAGCCGGTGCCGGAAGCCCGGGCCCTCAAGTACTACGTGTGACGGAATGGCACCGCTGGCTTCGGTGTCCTGCAGGCAGAGCAGCCTCATTCCTTCACACAGGAGAAGGCAGGTGAGGATGTCAGGCTGTGAGAACAGGTAGCCAAGGACTGAGTCCCATCTGAGGCATGTGAGGGGCAGCCGAACAGGTTTTTGTGCAGCAACCGTATGCTCACTGATTTCCAAACTACCTCTCCCCCGAGCACATGGGTCACCACTGAGCTGCAGGAGCATGACGCAGAGGTCTCACAGGCAGGAAGACCGAGGCAGAGAAAGGCCCCTTGCTTCTGGTCACCCAGCAAGCCGGAAGCGGTCAGAGCCAAGGTGTTTCCATTCTTCATCCATCGCCACCTGTGTGCACAGATGTGAGCGTGCACTTGCACGTAAAGGGCTGCGGGGCACAGGTGCTCCTGACCACCTCTACTCTGGTTAGGACTCTGGCCAGCACAGCTGAGTGAGCTGGGCAAGAATGTATGTCCATTTCATGCTCCTGCATTGCCAAGAAGGGCCAGTCCCCAAGTCCACTCTGTCATAGGCACCCACAGACCAGGGCACCTTCTCAGTTTTTGTTCGAAATGAACTATCTAGGTGTTCCAAAACCTTGGGCTCTCATGTTTAGTAAACTCTCTGGCGCCAGACCCCTGTGTGGCTGACACTCCCCACAGGGCATGGCTCATCCCTGGAGTGGGGTTTGGAAGCTTCCTTCCAGTGGGAAGCCTCCAGACACGGAAGGCCTGCCTGCATTGTGTGGTGTGTCAAAGTTTGTCTTCTCACTTTCCCTCACCCATCCCCTTGAAAGCGATTGGCCATGAGGAGCACAGAGGGTGGCATTTCCATCTTTTACTGGCTCAGCAGGCATCCGTGGCCACACTGACTTTACATAAAACTGTGTAAAATGTGGAAGACTCAGCATGTTGATCAAACAATAAACTGTCCTGATTCTCAACACAAAATCTCTTGTCCAGTGTTTCTAAGTGGTGCAGTCATATATGGGGAGTGTTTTTAAGTGGTGCAGTCATATATGGGGAGCAGCGGGGAGGTGGTGCTACACAAAAACATATCTTCACGTGCCTGCTCCACAAACTCTTGCCTCATGTCTGGGAGTCTAGACCTAAAGCCCTTTGCTTTTTCCTCCTCTTCACCTGGGCCCTCCACATCCTCACATTAATGAGGTGAAAGACTCACTCATTTCCATCATCTCCACTCTGTCTAAAGGCTGATGGAAAGGGAAGCCCCAGGCAGAACTGAGACTCAGGGCTGGCTGTGTGATAACTTCAGTGATCCCTGGTCTCCACTTGCCATGGCTGAAGGTTTTGAAGGGTGGGTGCAGGGACTGAATCTCTCTCCCTTCTGGTGATCTCCAGAAAGCCATTTCAAGACTTTAAGGTGAACCATAATCATCCACCAGGTGACACGGAGCAGCCACATACCCCCTTCCCCTTCTCCCCACACTGATTAGAGTACATCCCTGAGAGGCCCCTTTAGATGTCAGTCATCTCCAGACTTAAAGATGCCCTGAAGGCCTAGATAATTGTGGGACCAATCCCGAGAGGACACAAAGGCCAAGATCAGGCCCAGAACTGCTCTGGCCTAAGAATGCTGGGAATCCTGGAGCTATGGTGTAAGCCAAGTTCATCAGGATGCATTCTTCTTTGAGTTCAACTTCACTACATATCTTTCTCCTTCAAAGGTTCTAAACTTTCTGGAGAACCCTCGTATCTGCCACCTCAGGGAAGCCACCACTAAATTAGGAAGGACAGGAAATAACATGCTTTGCCCACTAAGCCTAACTTCTCTGGCGGCCAGATGTAACATGAAGTAGAGGTCCAGGGGATGTCAAGGGGCAGAGGCGTGACAGCCAAAGTGCACACACCTGTACAAACCAGACTGAAGCCAGAGGCAAGCTGCTGTGAGCCCGCAACCATTTCCCAAGATGACCGTGCCCAAGATGACAGGACTTGAGCTAGTAAGGGGAGAGAATAATGTAGGACAGACACAGTATCAACACGCAACCGTCCAGCAGCCCTGGTGCTTGCCAGAAGAACGGAGCACCCTGAGATTCCCCCAGACACAAATGTGAACATGAAAGAGGGTTGATGACATGTCTGAAGTGCCCCGCATGGCACTGAGGGATGCTGCTCAAGGCGGCTTTCCTTATCACTGTAGCTGCGTAGCATCCAGTGAACAAGAGTGGAGAAAGGAGGTTTGATAATCCTATGCTAACCTCAAATTTAGAAATGCCAAATTGTTCTGATACACAGAGAGACCAAAAATACCACACACAGAATCACACATTTCAGTTGAGAATAATCTCAAGTTGACGGAACATTAAGTGCCTCACACGTAAGAGGACCCCAGGGCAACACTGGGATACCAGGAGGTGCTGAGACAGAAGCCACGGGAAAAAGTAAGTGGCACTCCCCACTAACAACAGCCGTTGTTGACTTGGACCCCAGCAAACGGGCAGGTGCCTGGCAGTGGAGAAGCTACCAAGCCCCCAGAACCCTTGACAAAGGGCTTGAAAAAATAAACAGTACTGGAATAAACAGTATGGTCAGCGCCCCGACCCTCAGTCTGCACATAGTGCTCCATACCCTGTAGAAGACCCCATTCCAAAAGCAATGGCTTACCCAGGGCACATTCTTCGCAGCCACCCCTCTAGAATGGTGCCTCCCCGCGTCCCACAGCTCTCCCTTAGCAAGGAATGGGGTCGTTCTTATCAGGTGGCAGGGCCCATACACACTTAGTGTGTGTTCCCAAGAAAGAGCTGTTCCAAGCCACAGTAGTCTCATCCATGACCCACAGCTGGGCCTCGTCTGCCAGTCCCCAACTGATCTCTCTCCATTCTGGCCACACTTGCCTCCCAATTCATGAAGAAATGGGACTACTCCAGCTGAATGGCTTCAGGACCACAAGGGGATACCAACAGACTAGAGAACAACACATGGGACCTCTCGAAACCCCTTCCCAGCACCCAAGGACTGGTCACTATGATCTCCTCCTGGCCCGCATGCACAAGAATGGGCTAACTGGAGCACAAGAATAGGAAGCAAGATGAGAGTGCCCGGGAGGGTCTCTGTCACCTGCTTGCTTACTTCATACCCTGTGAGAAAAACCAAACGGTGTGTGGCCCCAAGGACTTAAAGACCAAGCCTCCTGAAGGCATCTGTGGTACTCCAGAGCAGGTGAGTTCGCGGGGCACTCCTAGGAGCCCCATGTGCCCGACATACTGAGCACACAGAGCCCTGAGACCACCAGAACCACCACCAAGTTGAATGTTTAGGAGCAGGGTCCTCAGAACAGCTGTCCTCTGGGCACCGTAGCTCACTCTGATGCCCACCGGCGTCTAAGAATCACTGCTTGAGAGAGAACTTGACTTTTCTGGTGTATTGCTTCCTCCAGTAAACAATTCATTAACCAGGAAAACAAACAAACAAACAAACCAGCAGAGCACACAGGCCTCTTAAGGGAAGTGTCAAGCCACTGATTTTTATTCACAGCACCTACTGTGACTATGTGAACATGTCACATTCATCACATTCTCTGTTGATTAGAATTCTAGGTCATTAATCTTACCTACTTCCTTAAATTACTGTTGGCCAATAAGGAAAGGACAAAAACTAAGAATCTAAAGGATGGTAAGAACACGAGCAGCTATAAGGCTTTCGAGTAAGAACTCTGCCAGGGTCAAGGCCTAATGTCTTCTCCATTTCCACCCACACTTCCTCCACAGATGAGCAGCAAGGCGTATGATCCAAGGTTGGGGGCAGAGGGGATCTGGAGGGCTCTCGCGCAGAGCTGGGATGACCCACAGACACGGGGGAGGCAGAGCCTTGGGCTATAGCGCACACACAGGGACCACACTCCCTGGGATGGTTTTGGCTCCATGCTTCTATTTGGCTCTCCCTGACCTCTCAACCCACTGAGCACTCCTGCCGAGCACCCCGTAACCTGTCCTGTCACAGCTCTGACCACACTGTTCTGGGACTAGTTCTTCCTCACCCACAGCTACGCCTGTCTCCTCTGAAGCTTTAGCGTGGCTTGTCCCTGTGTAGGGGACAGTTTGTAGAAGTAGGAGCAGCAGTTTGTCCCTGTGTACGCGGCAATCTTTGGGCCCTGGAAACGTGGAACCTGGCCTGCACCCTAACACATGCTCCCAGTTATACTCACTCTACCATTCCATTCAATTGCTTTGAGCCAGACAGGTTGTTTTATTTAGCAACAAATGCATCAATAATTTATAAAAGTCATAAAAAAGCCAACATTCAAGAAGACAACAAAGAACATCACTTTGAAAAAGCTGACTTTTCTTTTAACCATCAGTGAATGCACACTTCAAAAACTATGGAGAACTTTTTTCATTCACATGGGTTCCATAGCATTCTAGCTTCAAGTACAAATAGAGGCTGGTCAAAACACAGGAACGGAGCCCAGGAGCCCTCAGCTACCCAAAAACCCCAAAGAGTTTCTAAATCTTCACGTACTCCTCAAGGGAAAGCACGAGAACACACTAGACCCTTGGCATGTGGGGATTTAGTATTTACAGTTCTATTATCTGGGAATGACTACAAGGGTCAAGGCATGTTTTGAAACCTAAGTGCTACGAGGCTAGAGTATGGACAAGTTGCCAAGCTGACAGACAGCAGACCCCCTGCCAACACAGCCTCGCTGTTTCCTGCGTGTCTCTGCATGGCGGGAGGCCACACTTTAACTACACACGCTCCTGAGAATTCACAAAGGACTAGATGATGTACTGCCCACGAACGTCAAGGGCAAATGAAATCAACTGTGCCCATACAAAGACAGGTTTGTTTTTAGGAAAAGGGACTAACATACAAGCAGTAGGTAAGAAACTTTTTGGATGATAACCATACTCTCGTGATAATATCCTCTCTGTGTGGACCCACTGGTTATGGTCACAAAGACCCTGACGCTACGTCAAGCATTCGCTAATGGGACATGACATAAGCCTTAACCAAGGGAAGACACACAGGCAGGTGACAAGAAAGCACTGAGGGAGAACTAAACTGAAAAACAAAAATTCCAAGTTACTTTCAACAATACTTTGTTTCCAGAACAAGAAAATGTTTCTAATTATATTTTGTACCCCTTCTTTATCAACTTCTTTATCAACTCCAGGTTACAACACCCTTTTCCAAAACTGTCAGCAATACGTGCTAAGCTCTGGCCCCGCCCTTCAGGCGACTTTAGCCAGCCATTTCTCCAGGTCCTGAATGTCCGCAGAGCCAGCGTCCCCTTTTCCGCCCTTGGCACTGCACTCCAGGAACTCCACTTTGAGGGGCAACTGCGAGAACTCAAATTCTTTGCCTTTCTTTCCCAGCTGAGCAGGGGCAGTGCTGGAACTGTCCAGTGTGCTGGGGGCAGCAGAACGGGTGACGCGTAAAGTGTTGCTGTGAGAGGAAAGAAAAATGAGTCAGGAAGGAGAGAGTAATAACGTTTATATAGCAACTGAAGGTCTTTAGGAAGCCACACATTCCTAAACATTTCGGCACTCAATTAAGTACTTGACATAAAACTGTCAATCACTATTAAGACTGTTGGGTAAGCCTTTGTGCATTCATAGATCGCTCTCAGATAGGAGACATGGGAGTTCTAGTTGGGCTTGGCTTGCTAAGAGCAGGTCAATCATATGCCCAGGTCATATCGACCTTCTCTCAGCCCAGGGCCCCCTTACCCCCTTCCACTAGGATCATCTGCATGACGCCATTTTTGAACATATTTTTTAAATACATGCTATATGTGTTATAATAACTTGGGTCTCTGAAAGTTAAGTGTGGGAAAATATAGTCCTTCTATTTATCACGAGTCTTTGTGGATACAGAGCTTAATTAGTAAGTCTACAAACTCCAGATTCTCATATCCAGTTTGGGCACAATTACTACTCTCTAACCTCTTTACCCACGAAAACCTTCCCAAAGTTAAGTCGTTTCACTGCCACCCGCTGGCCCAAGAAAAGAGTGCGCAGCAAAAGCTCATGCGTCTATCCCACCCTTTCTGCCATCCGGAAGCAGTGAATACAGGCTCCCAGTGCATTTCCTGGAGCTTAAGACTGCATGAAAATTCATTACGAATCTTCAGGAAAAATGGATACCTTTGTTTAGAAACATGCACACATGGAGAAAGTATTTTTTTTTTTTTAAAGATTTTATTTATTTGACACAGAGAGACACAGCGAGAGAGGGAACACAAGCAGAGGGAGTGAGAGAGGGAGAAGCAGGCTTCCTGCCGAGCAGGGAGCCCGATGTGGGACTCGATCCCGGGTCTCCGGGATCATGACCTGAGCTGAAGGCAGTTGCTCAACCAACTGAGCCACCCAGGCGCCCCGGAGAAAGTATTTTAAAAAATAATACAAAATTCAAGATACTAAATTCAAGATACTGGGGAGGAGCCCCTAGGGCCTTCTAAGCAAGGTGGTGGGTCCATGGGTATTCAATTTTAATACCCTTTAAATTCAGTATATGTGTCATATGTATCCCTGTATATGTAAGATATTTGACAATAAAATAACTCTTACTAAGAAGGAAAAAAGGCCAAACATAACATGTACTCAGCTCTTGCCATAAAGCCATGTGAACATAGTTAGCCTTTTCAGAAGTTTTTCAGAAGGCTATGAAATGCTTCAATGCTGACAGGGCCTAATTCTCAAACACAGGATTAATCTAAAATCAGACTCCTGGGGCACCTGGCTGGATCAATTGGAAGAGTGTGTGACTCTTGATCTTGAAGTCATGAGTTTGAGCCCATACTGGGTGTAGAGATTACTAACCAAAAATAAACTTAAAAAAAATCAAATCAAATCAAATCAAATCAAATCAAATCTGGCTCCTAATTTAACATATTCACCTTCCCAACTTTTAACATTTTACTTCACTACCTTATAGTATTTCTGTCTGTACTGCTTTTCTATGGCTTTTTAGAGTAAAAAGCAAATGGACTAAGGAAAAAACAGGTTTGTCTGGGTTCTTTTTAAGATTTTATTTATTTGACAGAGAGAAACACAGCTAGAGAGGGAACCCAAGCAGGGGAAGTGAGAGGGAGAAGTAGGCTTCCCACCGAGCAGGGAGCCTGATGTTGGGCTCGATCCTGAGACTCTGGGATCGTGACCTGAGCTGAAGGTAGACGCTTAATGACTGAGCCACCCAGGCGCCCCGGGGAAATACATGGTTTGAACATAGGAAGACTTGGACCATACTGCTAAAAAGAAAAAACCAAAATGGATACACAAGTATTATGATCACTTTTCCCCCCAATTCCCAACAACTGCAATAGAATTTCTAGATAAACCAAATGATCTAATTGTTCTAATTTCCTTAGCCTAACAACAAACAATTTATAGTCTCAAGAGAGTGACCATCAGAAGCAAGGGGAAAATGATAAACATGTAATTTCAGAAGGGAAGGAAACCACTGACGATGACATCAGCAAGATGGCAGAATAGGAGTTTCCATCCCAAGCCTTCTCACAGAACCATCAATTTGAATAGCGACCCATTCGTGAGAGAGAAGGAATCCAGGTCAAGGTTGCAACACCTGGGTGTTATACAGAAATAAGAAAGGATGCATTCAAAGAGGATAGGAAGGACAGTTTCACATTACCTACATTACTTTTCCTGCAAGCACGGAGAGATATACTTCACTTGGGGGAAGGACAGTGAAGTAAGCACTCACTAAGCCACAGAACTCAGCACCAGGCTGGCCTGTGTGGCCCCAGCCTACTCCTATAGGCCCAAGCTCCAGGACCACCCCAATAGACCCAGGCACCTGGTCAGGCCACCCAAGTGGACCCTGGTACCAGGCCCACGTCCATGAACCCAGGCAGTACATAGGCCCACACAGTCATGGGCCTAGGAGCCCAGCCAGTCTGCCCAAGCACTCCAGCAGCAAGCTTATCAAAGGAACGAAATAACGTACCAGTAACTGACCTTAAAGAAATGGAGATCTATGAAATTCCTGACAAATAATTCAAAATAATCATCTGAAAGTTCATTGAGCTATGAAAGAGAACAGACAACTCAACCAAATGGGAAAAGTAATATTTGAAAAAAATAAGAAGCTGGGGTGCCTGGGTGGCTCAGTCGGCGTCTGCCTTTGGCTCAGGTCACAATCCCAGAGTACTGGGATCGAGTCCCACATCTGGCTCACTGCCCAGAAGGAGGCCTGCTTCTCCATCTCTCACCCCCTCTGCTTGTGTTCCCTCTCTCGCTGTGTTTCTGTCAAATAAATAAATAAAATCTTTAAAAATAAAATAAATAAATAAAAAGCTCAGGGCACCTGGCTAGCTCAGTTGGCAGAGCATGAGACTCTTGATCTCAGGTTCGTGAGTTCAAAGCCCAACGTTGGGCATGGAACCTACGTAAAACAAAAACCAAAAAGAAAAATGAGAAACTCAACAAAGAGAAGCCATAAAAGGTTTTTATGATGCTCTGGAGCTAAAGAACACAGTGACAGATGTGAAAAATTCAGAGATCTTTAACAGCAACCTTGATCAAGCCAAAGAAAGAATCAGAGAGCCTGAAGGCAGGTAATTTGAAGTATCCAATGAGAAGAACAAAAAGGAAAAAAAGAGTAAAGGGAGATAAGATAATTTATATCACTAAAGGACTCAAATACATGCATTATGGCAGTCCCAAAAGGAGCAGAGACAAACAGAAAATGTATTTATAAAGAAATAATACAGAAAAACCCCAATATAAAAAGGGAAATGAACATCTAGATCCATGAAATCCAAAGAACCTAAATAGATTAAATATAAAGAGAACTTCACCAAGACACACTATAATCAAATTGACAAGTCAAAGACAAAGAGAATTTTGAAAGTAGCAAAAGCCAATGGTCACAAACAAGGGAAACCCCGTAAGACTAAATTTCTTAGCCTTGGCAGAAACGTTGTTTGCCAGTACACAGAGTGGAATGATATATTCAAAGTGCTGAAAGAAAAAAACTGCCACCAATGATACTATACCCAGCAAAAGTGTCCATCAGACCTGAAGTAGAAAAAATTTCCCAGACACACAAAATCTGAGGGAGTTCATAACCACTAGACCTGCCCTGCAAGAAACACTAAAGGCAGTTCTTAAAGGTGAAACAAAAAGACACTAACAACATGAAAACATATGAAAATACACAACTCACTATGACATTGAGTATATTCAAATTCAGAATACTCTAATACTGTAATGGTGCCACATCAATCACTTAGGTCTAGCATGAAAGCTAGAGACAAAAATATTAAAGGTAACTATGGCTACAAAAATTTATTAGTGGATATATAATATAAAAATGTGAATTGTGGAGAGGCGCCTGGGTGGCTCAGTTGTTAAGCATCTGCCTCTGGCTCAGGACATGATCCCAGGGTCCTAGGATCTAGCCCCTCATCGGGCTCCCTGCTCCATGGGAAGCCTGCTTCTCCCTCTCCCACTCTCTGTGCTTGCGTTCCCTCTCTCATGTCTCTGTCAAATAAAGAAATAAAATCTTAAAAAAAAAAAAAGATGTGAATTGTGGAATCAATAGTATAAAATGAAGGGGAAGAAGTTAATACATACAATTTTTGTATGCAGTGGAAGCTGTTACCAGCTTAAAATAAGATTATCAACACTGTGTTTTACAAAAGTCTCATTGTAATCACAAAGAAAAAACCTATGATACACAAAATAAAGAAAAAGGAATCAGGGCATAACACCGTAAAGAAATCATCAAGAAAGAGAAGAAAGGGACAAAGGAATTATAAAACAGAAGACAACAGGACAGAATAAGTCCTTATCAGTAATTACTTTACATGTAAATAGTTTCAATTCCTTAATCAAAACAGAGTGGATGGATGCATTAAAAAAAAAAACAAAAAACACAAGATTGAACTATATGCAGTCTCTCTAAGTGAAGGGATAGAAAAAGACATTCCATGCAAATGATAACCAAAAGGGCAGGTCTGGCTACACCTGTTTCATCAAAATAGACTTTAAGTTAAAAACTGTCACAAGAGACAAAGAAGGTCATTATATAAAAATAAAGGGATCAATTCAAAAGGATATAATTGTAGCCATATATGCACCTAACATCAGAAAATCTAAATATATAAAGCAAATATTAATAGGACTAAAGGAAGAGGTAGATATCAACACAATAATAGCAGGGGATTTCAATACTACACTTCCAATAATGAATAGATCATCCAGGCAAAAATCAACAAGAAAACAACATATCTGAACAAGACCATATATCAAATATTCCTAACAGAACATTCCAGCCAACATTTGCAGAATGCATTCTTTTTAAGTGTACGTAGAACAGTCTCCAGGATAGATAACATGTTAGGTGACAAAACAAGTCAACAAATTTAAGACTGAAATCACATCATGTCTCTTTTCTGACCATAATGGTATGAACCTAGAAATCAATAACAGAAGGAATATTGGAAAATTCACAAATATATGAGGAATAAATAACACATTTCTGAACAACTAATAAAGAATACAAAGGCAAATAAAAAATACTGAAACAAATGAAAACAGAAACCCAACATACCAAATCTTATAGGATGCAGCCAAAGGCAGTACTAAGAGGGAATTTTATAGCAATAAATATCTATTCTAAGAAAAAAATATCTCAGATAAACAACCTAACTTGACACCTCCAAGAACTAGAAAAAGAAAAAACTAACCCTGAAGCTAGCAGAAAGAAGGAAAAAATAAACACTGAAGCAGAAACAAATGAAATATAGACTAGAAAACAATAGAAAATATCAATGAAACTAAGAGGAGTTTTTTTGAAAGATAAACAAAATTGGCAAACCTTTAATAAAGAGAAAGAAGACTAAATCTTATATATATAAATCCCTAAAGACACCACCAAAAAAACAGAACTACTAAACAAATTTAGTCAAGTTGCAAAATACAAAATCAACACACAAAAATCATTTATGTTTCTATACAATACTGATGAACTCTCAGAGAAATTAAGAATTACCAATCCTATTTACAATAGCATCAAAAATAAAATACTTAAGTGTAAATGTAATGAAGTAGGCAAAAGATCTATACACTGAAAACTACAAGACATTTGTGAAAGAAACTGAAGACATGAATAAAGGAAAAGATATCCCTTGTTCCTGGACTGGAATAATTAAATATTGTTAAAATGCCTGTGTGATGCAAAGCCCTTTGCATCAGATTCAGTGCAATACCTACTAATATTCCAACGGAATTTTTTTGCAGAAATAGAAGAAACCATGATAGAATTCATATGGAACCACAGAAAGACCCACAATAATCAAAGTAATCTTGAGTAAAAACAAAAAAGGTGGAAGCATCACACTTCCAGGTTTCAAATTATATTAACAAAGCTATAGTAATCAAAACAGTATGATAGTGACATAAGAAGACACATACACCAATAGAATATAATAGAAGGGCCAGAAATAAACCCACACATACAATCAACCTTTGATAAGGATGACAAGAATATGCAATGGGTAAAGCATAGTCTCTTCAATAAGTGTTACAAAAACTGGATTATCTACATGCAAAAGAATAAAACTGGACTTTCATCTTATATTGTACACAAAAATCAACTCAAAATGAATTAAAAACTTACACATAAGACTTAAAGCCATAAAAATCCAAGAAGAAAACACAAAGGAAAAGTTCAGTGACCTTGGTTGCAGCAATGAGTTTTTGGATATGACACCAAAAGCATAAGCAACAAAAAGAAACATAAGTATGATTGCTAATTTAAATAACTTCTGCAGAACAAAGGAAACAATCTGTAAAATAAAAGAGTAATCTGGACCTGGAGAATACCTGGCAAACCATATATCTGATAAGGGTTAATATCCAAAAATATATAAAGAACTCCTACAGGTCAGTAACAAAAAAAAAACCCCAAATAATGCAATTGAAAAATGGACAAAGGACAGACATATCTGAACAGACACTTCTCCAAAGAGGACACACAAATGGCCAATAAGTACATGAAAAGGTACACAACATAACTAATCATCAGGTAAATCCAAATCAAAACCACCATGAGATCTCCCCTCACACCTGAGATAACAACGGATATTAAAACAAAGCAAACAAGCTAAGTTGTGGAGATGCAGACCAAAGTCCATCCAGGTACACTGTTGGTAGGAATGTAAACTGGTACAGCCACTAACAGCCACTATGGAAAACAGTATGAAGATTCCTCAAAAAATTACAAATAAAACTACCATATGATCCAGCAATTCCATTTCTGGGTATTATCCAAAGGAATGAAAATCAAGATCTTGAAGAGGTACTTGCACTCTCATGTTCATTGTAGCATTATTACAACAGGCAATATATGGAAGCAACCTAAATGTGCATCAAAAGATGAATGGATAAAGAAAATGTGGAACACACATGCAACGAACATTATTCAGCATTGAAAAAGAAGGAAATCCTACTACTTACAACATAGATGAACCTATTATGCTAAGTGATAGAACAGACACAGTTAAGACAAATAATATATGATCACACATGTGGAATCTAAAACAAACACATAGAAGCAGCGTAGAATGGTGGTTACTCGACAGGGGAAAGGGAGAAATGGGGAGTCTTTGGTCATTAGGTCAAAGGTTATAAAGTTTCAGTTATACAGGGGTGTCTGGGGGGTTCAGTTGGTTAAAATGTCTGCCTTTGGCTAAGGTCATGATCCCAGCCCATGTTGGGTTCCCTGCTCATGGAGGGAGGGGAGCCTACTTCTCCCTCTCCCTTTGTCCCTACTCCCACTCTCTATCTCAAATAAACACAATTTTTAAAAAAAGTTCACTGATGCAAATATGTACTAAAGATCTATATAGCATAATGTCTTCAGCTAACAATACTGCACAGTATACTTAAAATCTGCTAATATTGTAGCTCTTAAGTATTCTCATGAAACATTCTCTTTCTTTCTCTCTCACTCTCACACAAACACAAATAAAGGGAGCAGGAGGAAACTCTGCAGAGTAATGGATATTTTGAGGACCTCAATGGTGGTGACGGCTCAAAGGTGATACTTATCCCCAAATGCCTGGAGTTGTACACATTAAATATGCACAGCCCTTATCAATTATCCCTCCATAAAGAGGTTTAAAAAATCTCCTTTGGTATTCAACTTGAAAGCAGGAGGTCTTTGATAAATCTGACTGAAGGGCTAACTTTACTCTTCTAGTCATATATTTAGAAGTTTAAAGCATATAGAATTAAATATATTATTCTCAATTAAAAGAAAAAAAGAAACCACAGAAAATGACAGACCAGGCCTGGTAAAATTTTTCTGTGGAGAGCCATAAATTAGATGTTTTGGGCTTGTGGGTAACATTTAGTTTCTGTCACATATTTTTCTACTTTTCTTCTCTTAACTGCCCTTTAAAAGTGAAAACCTATTTCTTTTTTTTTTTTTTAAGATTCTTATTTGACAGACAGAAACACAGCTAGAGAGGGAACACAAGCAGGGGGAGTGAGAGAGGGAGAAGCAGGCTTCCTGCTGAGCAGGGAGCCCGATGTGGGGCTTGATCCCGGGAACCTGAGCCGAAGGTAGTCGCTTAACCAACTGAGCCACCCAGGCGCCCCTAAAAGTGTAAACCTATTTCTTGTTTGCACACCCTGAGCAGGAGTTTGTCAACCCTGAGCTCCTGAGTACAGGAACCACATCACATTCTCCCGACAGCCACATCCTGAATGCAGGGCTTGCCATATACTAGGTGTTAAGTGTAGAGAGGAATAAGTAAATCCTAGTGGGGAAGAAATGTGCTCGAAGTTGAGTTTCTTTTTTAAGATTTTATTTATTTATTTGAGAGACAGCGCATGAGCAGGCACAGGGCGGAGGTAGAAGCAGGCTGCCTGGAAAGCAGGGAGCCTAATGTAGGACTCTATCCCAGGATCCTGGGGCCATGACCTGAGTTTCAGACACTTAACTGCCAAAGCCACCCAGGTGCCCCTCAAAGTTGAATTTACACAATTTTTTCTCATCAGATTCTTTTCTTAAATTAAAAAAAAAAAAAGGCTACAAAACAGCAGCAAAAAAACATAACTTGCTTCATGTAATGTTGCCAGTAGCTCCTGGGTAAGCAAGCTGTTAGCTAGCGCTTACAAACATGTAAGAGACGACAGACATGCTAGCTTTTTTAAAATTCAAAAGGTTATAGCTCACTTTATAAATTTTTAAGCACAAAAATCAAGCTAACTAATATTGTAATGTAGCTGGAAAATAATAAGCTATAAAATAGTATAATGGATTTTTAAATTCTTTGAAAGCATTCCTTTCTTATTCAGTCAACAAAAATTTCCATGGCCTTCAAATTTTTTAGTTTCTAAAACCTTTCATATCTACTATAAATGAACTAGAAATAGTGGGGAAATAAGTTGAGCTTACAGTCTCAATAAACCTGATATCTGCTTTCCATGAATTTTTAAAGTATCCTAAAACTTCCCATTGATGCTTTTGAGAATTTCATTAATTCTTGTGTCACTTATTTAACAAATATATATCACACTATTCTTTGGGCTATGATAATTACATACAACCAAAGACCTTAAGCAATATATTCATATTTCCTAAGTGTTCAGGTCTACATTAATCGATATGACTTATTCATACTCACAGTTCTTTCTCAAGCTGCTGCTGAATTAACTTTGCGGATTTTGCCATTGTAATGTCTGCAAAGAAATAGACACTGTTATAATTTAAACCAGAAAGGGTCTTTTCCCAAGACTTCTTGCATATACGGAAAATTCCAATTTAAACCAGTAAGTTTCCTTTCCCCTTCTTTTTTTCTAAAGAGCTTTTTACCATTAGTAGCTTAACTACCAAAGTAAGCTTTTTAATTCTCATGTATGGGTTTTCCTCGAATAATGCTTACAAATATATTAAGCTCATATCCCAAAAATTGACTAGCTCTTTCATGAAAGTGCTCTACATCTTACAGACCTTACATAAATCAAAATATATATGTAAGTCCAGCCAGTATAACAGAAAGAAAACCTACCAGCTTTTTGATTGTAACAAGAGCCTTCACTCCAACAGAAATACCCTACTTGTCATATAAAAGTACATGAAGCACATTTCCAGCTGATACTAAGATGGTGAGTCACTCAATTGCACCTCTGTAAGAGAGGAACACTCTATTGGTTTGGCACCCAGCAAAAGCCAAATAAATATACCTTCTCTCCTGTACCAAAGAGAAGAAACAGAAGCCAGGTAATGGTCCTAACACCAATTCCTGATTAGGCATTGTTAGTGTTATCACTTCTGAGAAATGTACTGGGCTCTTTGTAGAATCAGAATTTTAATCTGAAAGAAGACTGTAAAATCAATTCGTTTATCTTAGTTAGAGATAATGAAACTGAAGCCTAGCTTAGAAAATGTTTAGTGGTTATGAAGTTAAAGAAAACACAACTTGTACAAGCCCCCCTTGATAAAATGTACTGGAAGGTAAGTTTGTCTGAAAGGACAGACTGCCCCTGGCCCTTCACAACTGTGCGTGATAGGACATACTGTCAATCTGACAAACTTAAGTTGGTAAATAAAAGGATTTATAATTTCGTGAAATGTAAAACACTGTATCAAAGAAAAACTGGTAATAGGCACTCCTTAGTGGCAAAACTAATAAAAGACTAGTAAAACTAATAAAAATGCAGGTATATAAACAATTTTAAGATTTAAAATCCTTCATAGTTCCTTAACAATCGTCTCTCATCCTCAATAATAACAACCGTAGATAACTATATTAGCTCTTCATAGCAATCCCAGAAAAATCTCAAGTATTACTGCTGGAAACCATGACGGTACCTTGCTTATTACAGGCAATTAAGAATGATGGTGTGTTCTTCAGACTCATACTGTCAATGAGGACTTGATACAGAAACTCTGCCACATCTTTCATCTCTCGCTGGAAGGCTGCACTGTCCACAACAAACACGACAGCCCTGAAGGGGGAGAAAGAAAAACCAGCGTGTAAGCATGCAGGAGTGCAGCAAAATACTGAAAAGTTATATCCTTAATCTCATCCAATTCAAAACTAATGAATAACACTCAGCAGACTCACATGCAAGTGTGCACACATATAATCACACCATATAAATACTTAACAAAGGACTACTAAGGGAAGTGTGTGCATTTTTGGTTAACTATGTACTTCTGGTGACTGGACAGTTTGAAATACTATTTTTTTGGTCAAGTTTTATAAAAACGCAAGTACAACAAAAAAACCCACAAAGAACTACTTAGCATTACCATATATCAATGAATGATCCAAAAAGACAAAAGGAAATCATGTCTGCCCTCAAAGACCAGGAAATCATCACATACAAAACTGTGTTATAAAATGCTAAAACAGACCTATGTACCAACAGGAACAAATAAGAAGTCCATTTACATGAGAATAGGTCAAGATGACTTAAAGGAGGATGTCAACAACGAGGCTGAATTTTAGCCAGACAAAAAAAAAACTGGGACACAGACTGTCTGGAAAGTAGTGTGTGCAGACAGCACAGAGGAGTGGAACAGCATGGCCTAGAGAACTCAAGGTAGGCTGGTACACAAGGAGGAAGTCAGGTCAGGCAGCAAAGGGGAATGACACACTGACTCTGTAGAGTTTGTGCCTTTCTGTTACAAAGAATATTGGTGCTTAATGGTAGATAAATCTCAGAGGGTTACCAAACTAGAAGCACAGTGACCTGGTAGGGCCCAGCCTAAGGCAGCAACAGTGAGAATCCTCATGTGCCAGAAATAAAGAGGCATCAAAGCTAAAGCAAAGCAGTTCAGGAGAAAGAGCAGAGGACAGACTGAAGAGACCAGGTTTGAATGCTCAGGAGTAGCTGGAAACAAGCAATGGCCAACATCCAGTCGGGGAGCTGGAAGTGAACCCCCTGCACAAAGCCCACAACTTAAAAGCTGTCTCATGAAGGGGGGTGTGGGAAAATAATCCAAGAGGAACTAAAATTTCTAGGCCACACAGATCGGTATGAATTTACACTCTGTCATGATGTAAGATGCAGAAAGATTTATATGAAAACGGGACCAGACTCAATGAACTCTGAGGGCCCCCAACAGAAGGCAATATGAATCCACTCTGGAGAGAGGCTTCCATATCCTGTAGCAGTAAAAAACAGCACTCACAACAAAATACTAGAAACAACACCATTTATATTATCATCCCCCCAAAACTGAAACTTGGGCATACACCTAATAAAATATATACAAGATCTATATGAGGAAACTACAAAACTGATCAACGAAATCAAAACAGAATTAGATAAACAGAGATACCCCGTCATCATGAATAGGAAGACTAAACAGTTTCAAAATGTTAGTTCTTCCCAACTTGATCTATCGATTGCAATGAAATCCAATCAAAACCCCAGCAACTTACTCTGCAGATGTTGACAAACTGATCCTGTGATTTATATGGAGAGTCAAAGGACCCAGAATAGCCAACACAATACTGAAGAGCAAATCTGGGGACTGACACTGCCCAACTTACTCTGAAGCTTTAGGAAACAAGACAGCATGGTCCTGATGAAAAAAGAGATCAGTAGAACAGAGTAAGTCCAGAAAGAGACCCCTATTTATATAGTCAAGAGGTAAGTGATCTTTGACAGAGGAGGAAAGGCAATACAGACGGTCCCCGACTGAACAAGAGCTCAACTTAAAACTTTTTACTTTACAATGGTGCGAAAGCAATACACATTCAACAGAAACCATACTTCAGATTTTGAATTGTAATCTTTTCCTGGGCTAGCAATATGCAGTACAATCTCTTGTGATACTGGGCAACCGCTGAGCCACCATTCCCAGTCAGATGCTGGCTCAAGAAGGTAAACTACAATATACAGAACCATTCTGGTTTTTACTTTTAGTATGAGATTCAACAAATTACACTGATATATTCAACACTTTATTATAAAATAGAATGTATTTTCAACTTCAGATATTTTCAACTTATTATAGGTTTATCAGAATGTAACCTCATCATTAAGTTGAGTAAGATCTGTACAACAGAACAAAGATAATCTTCTCAAATGATGCTGGAACAGCTAAACATCCACATGCAAAAAAATGACTACATACAATGAATAGATACAGACCATATCCTTTTCCCAAGGATTAACTCAAAAATGGATCACAGATCTAAATGTAAACTGCAAAATCATAAAACTCCTTAGAGAGAATACAGAAGAATATCTAGATATCCTGGCAATGATTTTTTAGATACAACACTAAAGGCATAACTCATGGAAAAAAAGAAAACTATAAATTGAACTTTATTAAAGATAAAAATTTCTGCTTTACAAAAGTCACCATCAAAAAAATGAAAAGATGAACCGAAGACTGGGAGGAAATACTTGCAAAAGATGTATCTGATAAAGAACTTTATCCAAAATATACAAGGAACTCATAAAACTCGGAAATAGAAAACCCAATTAAAAAATGGGTCAAAGATCTTTAGACATCTCACCAAACAAGATTTATAGACAGCAAATAAACATATGAAGAGATGATCCACATCCTATCCATGTAATTAGGGAAATGCAACTTAAAGCAGTTAGATATCACTATGTATCTACTAGAATGGCTGAAATCTAGAAAACTGACAACACTAAATGCTGCTGAGGACGCAGAGCAATAGGAAGGAACCCTCGTACACTGCTGGTGGGAATGCAAAATGGTACAGCCACTTTGGAAGACAGTTTGGCAGTTTCCCACAAAACGAAACATATTCTTACCATATGGTTACTCAATTGCAGTTCTTGATATTCACCCCAAAACTTATGCCCACACAAAAACCTGCACTGGGATGTTTACAGCAGCTTTATTCAGAATTGCCAAAACTCGGAAGCAACCAAGAGGTCCTCAAGTAGGTGAATGGACAAATAAACTGTGGTACATCTGGACAATGACATATTATCCAGCACTAAAAAGAAACAAGCTATCGAATAATGAAAAAACATGGAAGTAACTTGAATGCATATTAGTAAGTAAAAGAAGCCAATCTGAAAGGTTACCTACTGTATGATTCCAACTATGACATTCTGGAAAAGGGACATCATGGGGACTATAAAAAGATAAGTAGCTATCACAGGATAAGGGACAGAGGGATGAACTAGCAGAACAGAGAGGATTTTTAGGGCAGTGAAAAAACTCTATACGAAACTATAAGTGATAAATACATGTCATTATACATTTGTTCAAATGTGTAGAAACATACAACACCAAGGGTGAATCCTAACGTAAAACACAGACTCAGAATGAGTACGATGTGTCAGTGCAGGGGTTCATCAGTTGTAACAAACCAACCACTCTGGCAAAGGATGCTTATAACAGAGAAGGCTACGCATGTGTGTGGAGTGGGGAGTAATATAGGAAGTCTTTGGACCTGTTGCTCAATTTTGCTGTGAACCTTAAAGCTGCTCTAAAATACATATATATATATTTTTTGTTGTTTTTTTTAATTCGCAGAACAGATAGATTGCTCATCACCACCATCTTGTGGGCAAGGAAGCAACAACAAAATAAAAGTCAAGACATCTTCAAAGGTAAGGAAAGAAAATATGCTTCATTCCATCAAACCTAAGATTCCATCAATTAAAAGACACATTATTATTTCAAGAATAACTAAGAAAGGGAAAATACTGCCAATTAAACTATGACACAAACAACTACAACTAGCATTCTAATTTCATAGATATTAAAATATCTTAAAATCAATGAAATGTGGTATATTGATTTTCCTCTTAAGTTCTTATCAGTGTTAGAGACAAAACAAGAATCAAGTATCTTCAACTGAAGCACAAGAATTTTAAGAGTAACATCAGGACAATAGTAAAAGAAATATAAAAATATCATTCTCTACTTTCGAGGCACTAAATTTAGGTAATTTAAGAATAGAACTATATAATGTTGGATTTAAATAACTTCTAGGATTTCATCTAGCTTTCATTCATTTTTTGGATTTTAATAGTTCTACACATTATTAAAATCTGTTCTCAAAGCAAATGAAAAATTTACTAATACGGTGAGGGTTAACACTTTCTGAACACTCTTAAGAAACACTTTCAAACATTATCTCATATTATCCTCATAAAATCCTAGTAAAGGTGGGCTTGCAAGCAAGAAATGGTTGACCTCAGGGTCCATGCTCTTTCCCCCACAGTGGGGGATACCACCAGAGCAAGTATGGGTGGCAGTGATAGAGAGATTCAGGCAAGTTCACTCCAAATCTTACTTACCTGGCTGAAGCCTTAAAACGCTCTAAGAACTGAAGTCTCAAGCTTTCATGGCCAGGGAGATCAATCAAGGTCAGGCTAGTGGCCTAAGGATGGCAGCAATAACATTAAATGAATGTTTTGGTCTTGATTCACCTTCACAGCATAAACTTTTTTTAAAGATTTTACTTATTTGAGAGAAACACAGCCAGAGAGGGAACACAAGCAGGGGGAGTGAGAGAGGGAGAAACAGGCTTCCTGCTGACTCCCAACATGGGGGCTCTCCAGGATCATGACCTGAGCCGAAGGCAGATGACTAATGACTGAGTTACTCAGGAGCCCCTCATGGCATAAACTTCTCATATGAGATTTCAGGTACCAGACCAGTGTCCATTTTTATTAATGAATCAAATCAATGTTCACATAGCATCTTCTACTTATAAATCACTAATAGCATCTCCAGGGATTTAACATGAACAAAACCAAACACAATCCCTGCTCCAACAGGGTTTATAATATAATCAGAAAGAGCAACACAATGTAAAATTACAAATAAATATAAAATTACAAATGTTCTGAGGGTATGTGAGAAAATGACCCTGTCTGGGGAGTCAGGGAAGTGCAGTCCACCTGAGCCTGGGGAAATATATTAGCATGAATAAAAGCAAAAACATGTGAAAATAGTAGTAAATATTCAAACTAAATAATGTGACAGGAGACCTATACTTTATTATATAGCATGTTACCATTACGGGGATCCGCAATCTTTATAAGAACAGAACATTCCTTTACATGTCCACTGTTATTTAATTTGAGTATCTGTCAACTAGACACACCATTTATTTGTTCCAACTGTCAATATTTTGTGTCAATCATTGAAACAGGGAGGCATTCTGCCCGTACTGAGCTGATTCATTAGGCACCCACTTAAGAGCTATTCATTTCAGGCCTTGAGCTCAGGTTCAGTGTGGATGTGGCTATGCTCAGTAAGACTGTGGTACACTTATCAGGCCCATGAACATTTCTCAGGTCTAATTCATCGACAGCAAGCCTTAACCACTGTTCAGCAGGATGGAGTTGGTATCATGCACTGATCTTGGATAACTATAGCTGGATTCATTATAACCCATCACTTAGTCTGTGCAATCTTTTATGGGTAAGATATGATGCATGCTAGCTTTAAAAAAAGAAATACTGGTAAGAGTCTAGGGACCATATATACAATAGAATATTATGCCTCTATCAGAAAGAATGAATACCCAACTTTTGTATCAACATGGATGGGACTGGAGGAGATTATGCTGAGTCAAATAAGCCAAGCAGAGAAAGTCAATTATCATATGGTTTCATTTATGGAGCATAATGAGTAACATGGAGAACATTAAGAGGAAAGGAAATGTGAACGAGGGTAAATCAGAGATGGAGATGAAGCATGAAAGACTTCGGACTCTGAGAAACAAACTGAAGGTTTTGGAAGGGAGGGTAATGGGGGGATGGGTGAGCCTGGTGGTGGGTATTAAGGAGGGCACGTACTGCATGGAGCACTGGGTGTGATGCATAAACAATGAATCTTGGAACACTAAGAAAACAAAATAAATTATTAAAAGAAATAAAAAGAGTCTAGGGACAACATTTCATAATCAGCACTACACCACTATAAGCAATTCAGAAAGACACAATACTAGACACATTACTAACTTGAGAGAGAGACTACATCTAAAACATATGAGGGTGGGAGGGTGGGACGAGTAAAAAAGGAAGGGAGGAATGTTCTACATTTTCTTTTTTCTTTTTTAGAAAGAGTACCCATGAGAAGGCAGGGGGTTGGGGGAAGAGGGAAAGGTAGAAAATCTCAGTCTCCACGCCTAGTACAGAGCTGTATGTAGGGCTCAATCTCATAACCCTAAGATCATGACCTGAGCAGAAATCAAGAGTCAGCTGCTTAATTGGCTGAGCCACCCAGGCACCCCTACATTTTCAATAAAAATATGCAAGTTTCAGATATAATGTTGAAGTTTTCCAAAAGCCATATTAAAAAAGTAAAAAGATACAAAGTTAATTTAATAATATATATTCTTTAACCCAACATATCTAAACTATCTTTTTAACAAGTAAAAAAAAAAAAAAAAAATCAAGAAATTGTTGATATTTTACTTTTCATTCCAAGTTCAAGATCTGGTGTATACTTTACATTTACAGCACCCCTCAATTAGGACTAGTCACATTTCAGGGGCTCACTATGCCACACATAGCCAATGGCTATTCCATTGGAAAATATGGGTCAAAAGTATGTCCAGGAATGTCCCACTTAAAAAAATCTGGCACAAGTCCCCCAAGAATTAAAGATCTCCCAAATCTGAACTTTCAAAATCTAAATCTTGGGAGTTTAAAAAGGCCTGGGATAGAAAGTGTGCCATTATTGAAAAAAAGCAAAAAATACCTGTAAGACATTTAGAAGAATGTCTCTTTATCTTTGTTTACAAGGTTTAATTCTGGAGGCACCAGAAAAGGTGGCAACCAGCAAAGAGAAGAAAAGGTCTCTTAACCATTCTCATTCATTCATCTATACATCTACCGGCTCCAACCAGCCTCCAGCCTTTCTTCCACTCACCAAATATTTATTCATTACAATAGACTTAACAGTCACTATCCACATTCTGGAGCTGCATAGGTATATAAAAAGTTCTTCTCTGATTCCTTACTGGTATTTTTGAAATATGCTCATGTATACTCTTTAAGATGTCCACTGCAACATTGTAAAAGCAAAAGATTATAACAACAAACTAAATGTTTGTTAACAAAGCTCTTATTAAATAGAACTTAATTGACGGCCACATAATGGAATACTATGTGGCTCACAAATCAACCAGCTGGTACTATGCATACAAATGAGGAAGAAAAACAACCCAACGGTCACATTGTTAAAAAACAAAACAAAAGTAAACATGGTGCATCCGGCTCAATGGATTGAGCACCCAACTCTTAGTTTTAGCTCAGGTCCTGATCTTAGGATCCTGGGCTCCAGCCCCAGGTTGAGCTCAGCAAGAAGTCTGCTGGAGATTCTCCCCCCACCTCTTCCTCTGCCCCTCTCCTGGCTTATGCATGGGTGCTGTCTCTCTCTCTAAAATAAATAAATAAATCTTTTAAAAAAAACAAACAAACACAATGGGCAGAACAAAGTGTTAAAAAAGAAAATAATTGGGGTGCCTGGCTGGCTCAGTTGGTGGAGCATGCAATTCTTGATCTTGGGGCTGTGGGATCAAGACCCATGTTGGGTGAAGAAATTACTTAAAAATAAAATTAACAGATACACAGATATGTTTGCATATGCACAGACCATCTGAAAAGTCCACAGGAAAACGATACATTATTACCTTAAGGAGAAGACCTAGTAGGGACAGGAAAAGCAAAATTACTTTTCACTGAGTATTCTTTTTAACCTTTTGAATTTTTGTCCCATATACATATATCACCACTTCAAAATATAAAGGAAAAGGTTAATGCTCACCCTCTAGAACTCATGGTAAAGTTGGGAAGAAGACATAGAAACAAAAACTAGTAAAATGTGATGCAACATCAATCTGCATGAAGTACAACAAAACAGGGGATGGCATGATTAAAACCATTGCTTAGCCAGCCAAAAACAGAATTTGTCACATGGATTCTATCCTTAAAAATAAGCTATGAATGGTGCCTACACCCTCAAGACTAATTCATGTAACAATGTCCTTTCCTGACCCACCAAAGTAAAGTAAAATTGTCAAACTCCCAACATTCTAGGAACTCCTTACCCTGGTATTGTTGACTCTGTATACAGCAGAGCTGTCAGTGATAGAAGTCTGAGTGTCTCTGTAAAGGCCAGTTAACAACTGTTAAAAAAAAAAAAAAAACAATTTTAGGGAGATCAGAGTAAATATATAAATAGCAAATCTAAAGACAGAAATCTGTTCTAACTCTTTTTTTTTTTTTTAAAGATTTTATTTATTTGACAGAGAGAAACACAGCGAGAGAGGGAACACAAGCAGGGGGAGTGAGAGAGGGGAAAAGCAGGCTTTCTGCTGAGCAGGGAGCCAGATGCGGGACTCGAACCAGGGTCTCCAATATCATGACCTGAGCTGAAGGCAGTCGGCCAACCAACTGAGCCACCCAGGTGCCCCAATGAAATCTGTTCTAACTCTTCAGTGGGTCAGGTCAAATAAATAAATGTTGCTTGCAACAACTGAAAAGGACTATATTGTTTTTTCCTTGTAGAAAAATCTAATTCACTGCATCTTCATTCTCCCTCCACAATGAGGAAAAAAAAAACAGAAACAAAACACCTAGTTTCAAATCCTTAGTGGCCAAATTCACCAACTTCCATCAACATTTTTAATCATCACAAATGATTACAAATTATATTTCTGTAGTGGAAAGGAAATAATTTATCTTCTCAAAAGGAAGAATAATAAGAAAACCGCTGCTACTCTCCATAATAAAAGTGTTTAAAATACTAAATAGATTAAATATCAGTAAAGAGATGGCTAAGTAGTCCAATATGTCAAAGAATCAACCTTTAAAAAACTTCTTTGACAAGTTCTCAGATAAGTTTGTTACACAAGAATTATATACCCTATACAGATCACTGTCTTCTATCTCTTCAGCTGTTCTGGCATCCTTGGCCACCACAGTAAGAAGTTACATAAAACTACATAACTTTTGGGATAAGTACTAAATGTCAGTATCTGGAAAATGCAAGAAAATAGAAACGGTCAAGAAATTCCAGCCTATGATTTTTTTCAAGAGCCTGTTCAAGTTTTTTAAGTCTTTCCAAGTGAATCAAAAATTAACTCCCCAAATTGTAAGCATCCGCTTCCTTTCCAAAACAAACTATGACCTTGCAGGAATAATGGTATGGCCTAACATTTCCTATCAACTTTAGAAGACGTGTAAATCAAAGCATTTACTCTGACAAAGAGCAATGTTTTCCCTGAGTCGCACAGGCCAACAAGAAGAACAGCTCTTTGACTGCTCCTTCTGCTCCGGATGAACTTCCAGAACACTGTGGAATAGAGAAAAACAACCAAAATTATGCCTTGATCATCAACAGTAGGCCTCTATTGTTGGGGTAGGGAAATTAACAGAAGTTAATCACAGAACACTTCATTCAGCTGGAACTTAACTTTTGTTTTTACCATTATAATCGTTAATGCGGTTGGTGGGAGAGCAGCGCTGAGTGAATTAAGGTCTGGGTTCTTGGATTCCCCATAATGTGTGATATTGTACCCCTACACTTCTAATGTGTAACTATCAACGTCCTCGCCTCCAGCTCCTACATACTCTATCATTAGGGACTCCACTGAATGCCAGCCACTATCAACTGTCAGCCTTCCTGTCTCTGCTGACTGTGTACTTCTCGACTGCAACCTTGGCTTATGAACTGTGTATCCCCAGCGCCCAGGGCGCAAATTTGGGAGTCTTGGTAGTAAGAGCAAAGATGAGGACGGAGGCGGGTGAAAGGACCGCGCGCTCAGACGTAACATGGGTCCGTAAAGGAAGAGTAACTCGCGCCCCCAAGGACCAGGACGTCACTCCAAGGGCCGCAGGGGATCCTCTTTATTGCAGCGCTACTCCCGCTGCTTCAGGCAGCAAGGCAGGTAGGTATAAGAGGTGATCTATAAGAGGCATCTCTAGATGCCTCCCAGCTGCCTTCGCCGCCCCGCGTCCGCGGTCTGCATAAGTCCAGTCTCCGTTCTGAACCCCGCCGGCCGTACACCCGCCAAAACCACCCGCTGTCTCTTTACCCAGCGTCAGCAGCACCGCAAGAAGCGCCACCACGGCTGACAGCAGTGTCGCGTCCCTCCGCTGCAGCTCCTGCCTCAAGTAGTCTAGGTGGGGCTGGAAGGTTCCCCCGAAACTGCCGCCATTCGCCACCCGCCGGGAGTCCGCGGAAGCCATGGCTAAAGATGCGTGGGCTCCTGCGCCAGGAAAACGACGTGGCCCTAGACTTTGCGCAGGCGTCCGAGGCGGAGCATCACGGGAGTAGTAGTTCCTAAGTCGTATTTCCTCCGTCAGGGGCCGGAATCCCGAAGGTCCTGATGGGAGTTGCAGTTCTCTTGCACACGGTTTCCACCGAACGAGCGGCGTTTCGCGGAATTTGACGCGTGACATTCTTATACCTTAAGATATGAGTTAAATATCGCCTCCTTTTTCATGGGTGTTGACGGAATGATGGATGAATAAAATGCATGGCTTAAGAAATCTTTACTAAAGATTTCCAGTCGCTCCCTTCGCGAGGTGATCTTGTGAGGAACTCAAGCATTACAGAAATATTTCCTTTGAGCATAATATAGCATGGGGTGTGACAGAGGATGGACGGTGCGATATGGAAATATAGAAAGGGACTTCTAATCTTTCACTTGTTCAGAGAAAAGCTCGTGGAGAAAAATGACGGGAACTGTGCCATGAGAGATGGGTCAGCGTCTTCAGGTGTAAAAGGAGAAAGAGGGCTCTATGTAGAAGAAAACGAGCAACTCAGTGTCCCTATACTGTAAATCTTGGGCTGCAACTGAGATTTCGACTTGCGGGAAGCAGCTAGGAAAAGCAGTCGTGAGGTGAAGCTGTTGAAAACTGCGGCTGTCATTCCTGCGCGGAGTGGACCGACCCTACTCTGCCAGGCAGGTATGTGGGACCAAAGTGGCCTGTTCTTCCAGTTTTTCCAGGGAAACCAGAAAGGGAAATGTTCCACTTTTCAAATTTCAGCAAGTAATGAAAAACACTAAAAAAAAAAAAAAAAAAAAAGAAAGAAAAATCACCAACGACAACAACAAAAAAAACCTTGTCGCCCAAATAAAACACCTTGGGGGGCGGTATTGGCCCGCCTAGGAGGGGCCAGTTTGCAGTCTGTCACTAAGCTGGTCTCATTTCAGCGGAAGTGGCCGGAGATGAAGCAGGAAAGGTTGGCAGGTACGACCGGAAGCGATTGTGTGCTATGCTGAAGAACCTCGACTTTATCCAGAATGGGATAAGAAGTTTCAGTTGGAGGTAATATAGATGATTGACAGATAAATGGAGAAAGGTGATTTGAGAGAGGAAAGACTGAGGCAGGGACAGACACCAGCTGGGAGCTGTTGCAGTGTTTTGGCAAAAGATGCCCAGGATCTGAACCGGGAACTGAGATAGGTACGGAAAGGAGTTCACAGATCTGAAAGATGTGTAGAAGGAAAATATATAGGCTGTGGGGGATTAATTGGGTATGCTGAGTTAAGATGGAGAGTTACCAAGACTGCATCTGAAGCCGTTGGTGTTTTGTATGGAAAAGATCAGAGTGCATAAAGTGAAGTAAGAGGGGCTGAGGTCATAACCAGAACGAAAATTTCCTCTCTTTTCTATATACTGAGTTTCAGGTGCCTCTGGGAGTTCTAAAATCTTATGTTAACCAGGTGATAGAATAGACGATGTAAAGTTTCAGCAATAGGTGCTGTATTTTCATCTGAGTTTTAGGCATAAGTAAGTTGTCATTACAATCAGGAACAGAATGAAAAGTGAGGAGAAAGGAACCCACAAAGATACCTAAGAAGGAAGAGTCAGTGACACAGGAGTAAGGCGTGTCTTGAAAGTGGTCAGCTGTAGCTCTTGTAGCAGAAGGGCTCCTGTGATGAGGGCTTGAATGAAAAGTGAACTTGGAGGGAAGAGTGAGATGAGGGTGGGAGTAGGGGCATGGGTATGGAAGCAAGACTGGTAGATGGAGAAGGTGGGTAATGACGATAATTGCTAACATTAATGAGTGCTTGCTAGTGCCAGGCACTGTTTTAAATCATTTTAATTTATTAATTTGCTTAATCTTCACAGCAACCCATTATTCCCAATTTACAGAGGCAAATGAGGCAGAGGTTAAGTAACTTATCCATTAAGTACAGGCAGTGGGCTCCTTTATGCGTAACTGTATGCTCTAACAAAGTATAATTCATTTTTCAAGCATTTCATTGATAAATGTAGGCAAATCGGGACTCCAGATTAAGAAAGAATGTTTAGGATGTGAGGTTAAAGAAAGTAAACCAACTACTTTATTTTAAATTAACATTATCAATTAAAACTATCAGAAATGACAGTAATTTTACCATATTCTCTTTTTCTTTCTTTCTTATGGTCCTGGGCCCTGCTCTGTATCCACCACCCACCATGTGTGCACACACACACACACACACACACACTCAGTTCCTTTACAATAACCATTGATTCCTCTGCTAGGGGCTACAAGTGTGGGGAAGGAGGAAAGGCCAAACGGGAGAACACCTAGCATTACTGTCCCAACTGTGTAAGAACTTTTAGTCAGAGCTACGTGAATGAGAAAGTTCTGCCTTGATGGTAAAGTTTGGGAATGATGAAAGGAAGAAGGTTTTAGGAGGACACACTTATTTTTTCAGTATGTTTCCTGGATAAAGGCAGAAGAAATGTGCACACCTTCCACACTCAAGTGGGAAGGTAATGCAATTCTCAGGAATGATAGCAGGAGAGGATCACCTGCTTCCCCTTGTCTCACATCTGCACCAACACACACTTCCAGGAGGTGTGTGGAGATGAACCCAGAGGAAGGACAGGTAGATACTGACTGCTGCTTACTGAAAGTGTTGTGCTTCTTCATTCAAATAGCAAATGGAGAGTTACAATGAAATAAATGTAGTGGCACGATTTCCCCCCTCTCTTCCATTAATTAAAATGTCTCATTCACCAGACACGTTTTTCCCTCTTCTATTCGCAGTAGCTCCAAAGCATGGTGGAAACAATCTCAGATTCAGGGACACCAGTCATGTGATTGGTGAGTGGTCAGCCATATCAAGTGCAGTTAACAGACTCAGAATTGAAAGAATTAAAATTGGTTTTCGCAGTTGGCAGATGGGCAGTGACCTGGGCCAAGGTAGCTGCACAGAAGTGAGTAGAGCAGAAGACTGGTTTCCGTGTGTTCAACCATTAATAAGTGAGGCATGGAAAGAGTGAGGAGATAGGGCAGTGACTACTGTGGGAATCAGGATCAAGCGATAATTTTCAGATGTCCCAGTAGTTCACTTTCCCCACCCACTAGAATCGGGACTTGATTCAAGTATACCTGATGAAATTCATTTAAGTAGTTTTAAAATATAGATCTTCTGTATTCTTTTTCTGTTCTCCCTTGAACATTCCATCTCAATATCCCACTCAGCGTCCTCCTTCCTGCCTCCTCCTTAGCAACACACACACATACTTGATTCTTTTATAATAATCATGCACACTCCTTTCAGAAAGAATTTCTGCTTGAACTGTACCCAGGAGGTGTGGCTGTGGTACCACAACCAAAGCTGTAGAAGGGGTCAGATGAATATTAAGCTCTGAAGGAAGGGCTCAGTTGCACATGTATTTAGTCAGTACCAAAAAAAAAAAAAAATCCCTCCAGGCCAAACATTTAGAAAACAATGAAGTTTTTAAAAGATAACACCAATAATAATTTTTATTTTATGTTCTACAGAGGTACCACCACCAAACTGTGAAACCAAACCAACCATTCAGGCCAGCAAGACCCAGAGGAAAGCCTATGGGTCACGAGGGCTCCCATCTCCATCTGGTGTGGCTCCATCTTTTGGACTTTAAAGTCTGTGGAAAGTGCAGGCCTCCAGGAGTTCTGTGGGGCAGAGAAGAGAGGTAGGACAGTAAAAACTCTACCTATATTTATTTTCTGTTGAGTGAATGAATAGTTAAGCCTGATATAAAAGCACTCAGACCCACTGAGGGTATGATGGGTGGACCAGGCCATCCTCCCTATGGCCTTGTCCACTTGCCTTCACAGCTCTTGTGTCTTTCTGGGCAGTACCATGCACCCAGAGTGGTAGCATGGTTTTCTTGCCCTGTGTCATCCCTCACCTTGTGTCTCATAGGCAGGGTTCCCACACCTAATTCCATGTAGCTGGGAGGAGTCTGATAGGGCTGTTGTCTCTGATCTCCTTAGAGAGGTGAAGAACTAATACAGGAAGCATCTAGAACATGCCAATTTCCATGCTAGGGGCTGGAGAAGGAGCAGAGAATAGCAGAGCCACACTTTCTCCCTCATGGAGGATATAGTGTAGGAGAATGTAACCAAGGTGCTCCCAGCAGTGGCTGTGGATAAACACGTTCCTTACATTGGAATTATGGGACCCTGGCACAGACTTGCTGAATCAGTATCCCCAGGGCCTGGGAATCAGTATTTTTAGGACCAAGGCTCACTTATACGCACACAAAAATTATAGCACAACCTCCTTCCATCCACATGTTCTTCTCCCACATCTTCCAAATGACTTCAGTGATTAAATGAAGTCCAACATAGTTATAGCGCATAGGTGTGTTTTATTGCATCGTAATGTTTAGAAAACCGGTGTTCTGGATGAGCAGTAGTTACGGCAACTTTATGGTTATAAAACTTGTCGCTGTTCAAGCTCACAAGAGTAGTGCTGTGTAAAAGAACTTTCTGCCATATGGAAATGTTCTCTTTGCTCACTTATCTGGAGCTGCGCGTGTAGCTATTGAACACTTGAATTGTGGCTGGTGTGGCTGAGGAACTAAATTTTTAATTTTGTTTAATTTCAATTAATTTAAATTTAAATCGCTGTAGGTAATTTGAGACTACTGTATTTATTGGACAATGTGGCTCTGTATAAAAAGGAGTTTACTGCAGAGCAATGGGCATGGACACATACAATCTCTTCCTTGTCTTAGTAATAATATGGAATTTCTTCATGTCCGGGCAGTTCATTACCTTAGTGCCCTGAGCCTGTGTCTGCCTTATCATCTGCCCATACAAGTAGCCTTTCACATATGCTGGGATTATGGTGTTCTCTCATCATCTCAACTTGCCCATTTCATTGTTTATCCTGGAGGGCCACAGCCCACTCCTTATCTATTCACCACCAGAATTGCTCCCCGCTCCCTCCCTGCACAGCAGCTTCCCACATGCTGTTTCCTGTACTCACTCGAGGTGGAGCATTGTCTCAGGTTAGCAACAGCCCTGACATACTCTGCTCCTAAGTAAGATTCATATGTTGTGCCATCTGGAAGTTTGGCCAAACATTTTGTGTCGTCCCTGAACAGAAGGTCCTTGGTTTTTGAGTGGAACAAACAAAACTTGCCCGAGCAGTCATTTCCATTTCCTCCAAACAAAGGCTGTCAAATGAATGAAAAACGCATGAGGACCAGGACCGGTGGCAGTGAGTAGCTGAGAATACAAGGATGGGGTTGAAGGAGACAAAAGCTGGGAACCAGCCTGGGAAGGAAGGGAGCTGCAGAGGATGTTTCCCTATCCTTCAGCTGGCATTCACCCATTTTTGGCCCCAGCTTCATGTTTTCTTGAGGCCCCAGCATCCTCTATAGGGTCTATCCTGGTCTCACCTCCTTTGGGAAGTCCCTCTCACCCACCTAGTCACTCCTTCCCCATTTCATTGGCTATGGCCTTAGGGACTGCTTCCAGGAAATGAGAGAACAGAAATATGTCCCTCCCAAGTATTACTGTCAAAAAAGATATTAAATGTGAGTCCCCCTTCCCCCAGTTAGAGGTGGCACAGGTAGTTGTCAAATTTCATGTTTGACTGCATCTTGGATCCTATCTTGGGCAAGAGGCTTAACTCTAGACCTCGTAGGATTATAAGTGAAATGATGATGATGAAAAGTTTAACATTCCATCTAACATCTAAGAAATGTTCATTAAATGCTAATTATTATTATCATTTACCTTAAGAGGACTCACAAAGATATGCTACCTTAATTAAAAAAAATAACTAATGACAGGCAGGAAGCTGTTTCTGAGGGGAAAGTGGTGTTTATGGGTAGAGGACTCTTAGAATATTCAAGCATCCTCCTCCCACCCCCACCTCCCTGGCAAGGCCCTCCCTGGGTTGATTGTTCTCCCCAGAGGACAAGCTCCCTGAGGATAGGGATCCTTTGTTTTTCTGGCTTTTGGAATGGTTTTTGGTCTCTCTAAACAAGAGAAATACAGCCCACCTTTCATGACATATCACAGAGGGCTGGCACACAAGATCACTCTCCTTCATTTTCAAAAAGGATAGAGGTGGAGAAAATGAGTGTACCACAGAACAAGGTCATGGGTGAGCAAGAAAGCAGATGTGTGGACCCAAAACACGTGGATCAAATGGGAACTAATCTCCAGTGAGCTGGAGTTATAAGTGGAGCTGGGTCTAAGAAATCCAGTTCCACAATCCATGCGCTCCGGATTTTAGTTCCAGAAAGAGAGTGCTTGAGTATGGCCTGCATTTACCACTGAACTCCCCCAAATTATCCATACCCACCCAGGAGGAAAGAATGGGAGGCCCTGGCTGGTCCATACCTGCTGCTCAAGTAATGTTTGGCTAACACAAGATGCCTTATCTTTCCGTGAGACCACAGCATGATTTGGGGCCTTGGCTAGGAAGCAGTTCTTAGCTTCGCTCACAGGCTTCCTACTGCCATCAGGGCACAGCAGCTCAAATTGATTTTCCTTCAGATTCTTAGCCCAGTCTTCAGTGTTCCTTCCTGGGGAAGAGAAGGTGGTTTAGTCACAGCTTACAGTTTTAGTCAAGGTGCCCTCACTGAGGGGATGTGACCAACCCACTGACTTGTGAAGGACCTGGGGCCATTGGCCAGCAGAAGTACACAAACTGGGGTCCCAGTGATGTGGAGTAGAAGAGACGCTCCCATGTACATAGGTCAGATTCAACTCACACTCGACCAGGAATTCCTAGCAACCATCCCTTCCAAACTTCCCCACCCAACCAGGAGAAAGTGAGCTATATTCTTGGATGATGTTCAAAAACTTCTTCATTTCTACTAAATTCCAAAGCATCTGGACTTATTACTCTAGCATATGAAGAATGTGAACCTCTAAGCAGGCTGATAATCTCTGCAATATCATCTGGCGTTAGCCAGCAAAAGAACTTTCCCAGAGGCCCTTTTGCAAGCCGGACCAGTGTTCTAAATCTGACGCACTCATACTAGTTCTACATGAAAATGTGCACAAGCCTCTGTGCACATATCCTGTTCTTAGCATCTAGTTTCATCATTTCTGTATTCTCTCTGAATCTCCTGTTCTTAGACCCTAGTTTCATCATTTCTGTATTCTCTCTGAAAAAAAGAAAATCTCACCCATTTTCAGGGTTTCAGCTCCTTCCTCCTGAGGCAATTCTCAAATTTGTTTTCCCAATTTTTAGTTCTCATGTAAAAGGCAGGATTACAAATCTTTTTCTTCATTTAATTTTCATTTAATTTTTTTATCTAATTGAACACAAATATGTGACTTCACTATCATAAAATTATATATTATATGTAAAATAGAAATACCTCTTTGTCTACTCTCCCCAAATATATACTTACAGTTTTAATAGAAAATTCCAAATTGCCTGTGTCTCTCCCAAAAGTAACTACACACATCTTTGCTCACTTTCTAATATTTCTCCTTCCCTTTCTTATCAGTCTCTCCAACTCAGCTCTTTCCAAATGGAACCCACCATCATTCTCTCCAAACCAATTCTGTTCCACTTCAAAATGTAAGAATTTACTCAATACTATGTTGCATGCCTTCTTCAAGGTGCAGTTTTACTGGAGGGGGAAAATAGCTCACATACCAAAAAAACATTTTTTTGGATACAGATAATAATTTTTTGTAAGCACACTCTACATGTTGTGTGAGCAGAACCAGCTTGGTGAGAACATATTCATGAGGAAGAGTTGGCTGGAGGAGACTAATCTAGGCCTGACTGGCAGGGCATATGACAAAGTTCTCAACAGGGACAGAGGCTGTTGAGAAGAGGTGTGGATTCTTAGAGAAATATGAGGAGTTTGGACTTAACAGAGGTTGAGGTTGCAGTGCCAGTGAGTTTTGTATATAAAACTGACCACATGGCAAATAGAGGCTCTGGGATGTTATTTAGATGGGAGGTTAGGCTTCTACTCTACATTCCCATCAGGGCATAAGGCTTTTGGAGTCATTGCAGGGTAGAGAGGTGAAGCTAAAAGAGAGAGGCCCTACTCAGAGGAGTATTGAAAATATAAAAAATAAATCAGGGGATAACAAAGAACCAATCTTAAGATAACACTCAGGTAGTAGGAAAAAGGACAGCCTTTATAGGAAAAAGCAAAAATAATAGGAGGAAAGAAAGAAAAATTAACCAACACAATATTCCCTCAAGTAAGTACTTAGCAGCTTCTGAGTGTCACTTACTGTAGTTAGTGCTGGGATATAAGAGGAAAAAAGAGCTCAAAAGTGTTTCTGTGGCCACAGTTTATTACAGAATGAGAAGAACTCAATAATACTAGACACAGGGACAGAAGATTCTACTGTGGGATGGATGCTATCTGAGAAGGCTTCTCGGAAGAGTCAGTGCTGAGCTAGTTCACTCTAGATGATTTGCTAGGAAGAGCTGAGGTTGGGTGAAGGGACATGAGAAAAGGAAGTGAGGTAAAACCTGCCTGGCCTGTAGCAGGTTCTGTAAGCAGTAACAGAATGGATAGGTGGAAACCTCATTCTTACCAACTTAAAAAAAGTTTTGTTTGGTTTTTCAGTGTCACAGCATCTAATATTCACCCATTGATTTTAGTACCCATTGATGCTTCTTGCTTGAAATAATTATTACTATATTATTTGACAAAGGATAGTTTTTTAACTTCATAATTATTTCTCCATTTATTCTTGTTTTACAATAAGGAAGATCTTTCCCTTCATTTGTTTAATCAGGAAAGACTCATGTTTTCCCATTTTCTTTCTACTTTATTCTTACTCCCATTATTTCTTTTAGTGCTCAAAATGTCCCATATTTGGCCAGTAGGAGGGCTTTAAAAATGGTTCCTGTATATTTTGCCATATTCCAACATCTACAGCATGATGTTCCAGGCTCACCTTATATTTTTCCTGCCCAGCCCTAGAATCAGTTATTTTTCCAAGGGGCCATGGCTTATCCTATCAGACAGTGGTTCTAGAAGCCAAGATCTTGGTGTTCATTCCCACTGGTGTACTATTGTCTCTAAGTGTTTTCAGGGGACCTATAATATATCTGGAATACATATATTGAACCCAGAAATATAGGAAATAGTTAGACAGGACCTTTTGGGGATAATTCACCAAATCTGAATATGGACTGTGAGT
Source organism: Spilogale gracilis (assembly GCA_004023965.1). Lineage (NCBI taxonomy): Eukaryota > Metazoa > Chordata > Mammalia > Carnivora > Mephitidae > Spilogale > Spilogale gracilis. Next base: position 59,718 of record PITA01007963.1, read on the forward strand.
GCAGTGAGTATTAAATCCAAGTTAGTGTAAGTTTCCTGATCTTGGTAATCACACTGTAGGTTAAGAGAGTATCCTCATTCTTAGGAAATGTGCTCTGAAATATTTAGGGGAAAGGCAATGTCTGCACCTAGGGGAAGGTTCCTGGGAGAGAATTCAGGACCACCAGAACTTCACAGTCCTCTCTGTTCTGCCTACCCAGGTAAGCACTTCTCTCTGAATGAACAGGTTGAGAATCAGGGCTCTAGAGCATAACACAGTCCATAACACATCCACAAAGGCATCCTGAGTGTAAGTTATCCCAGAAACCTAAATTTGTGGGGACAGAGGAGCATGTGAATGTACCTTCAGTGTTCTGCATGACGGTCTGGTCTTTAACAAAGGCCACATCTCCCTTTTCCACCAGACACCTGCAGAGTGCCAGACAGGGAGAAAGAAGAGAGGTAGTCAGAGACACATGTGTCATTCAGGAGGGTCAGTTTGTAGACCCAGGGCTAACCATCCAATATCAGCAATTGTGACTCCCATTTTATAACTAATCTTACATATTATTCATGTAAGTAATACAGACAGGAAAAACCTCCAGTTTGCTTTGTGGTTATGCAATCTCAGTTCCCACACACCGAATGCTAACTTCTGGCACAGTGGAGTTACAGCATTTCCCTGGCATCAGTAGAGATATTAGAGGGGCACTGTTCCAGCAAGGTGATTCCCTGATCACATTCTACTTTGTAAAAATTGGGAACTTGTGGACTGCGAATTGTATTTGCACAAACTGACAAGGTGGTTCTAGTTGGAGAATTAGCATAACTTTTGTTTTCTCCTTCACTACTGAGAAGCTCAGTTACAATATCACTATCACTGTGCTGTTGGTGGACTCATGAACTACTAAAACAAGCCTGGATCAGAAAAGACTGTTAAAAAGTGATAAGGTCAGGATGCCTGCATGGCTCAGTCAGTTAAGCATCTGCCTTTGACTCAGGTCATTATCCCAGGGTCCTGGGACCAAGCCACATAATGGGCTCCCTGCTCAGGGGGTGAGCCTGCTTCTCCCACTCTTTGTAGCTCCCTCTGTTTTCTCTCTCTCTGTCAAATAAATAGAGAAAATCTTTTTTTTTTTTTAAGTAATAAGGTCACGAGATGCACAGGTGTCTTTATAAAAGTAATAAACATCCCGTGAAAGAGAATTGCAGTTGGGAATGCAGAAATCATATTCTTTACTTTTGTATATTTCCAGGTGTGTATGGCTGGCTCTAGGTTCCCCAAAGGTGCATGAAAGAGCATGAGCCAGAATCCTGACTCCTGTATTCAACTATGGCAAGATTTCCTCACCTTGGCAATAGTAACATTTTGAGCCATGCAATCTTTATTTTAGGGTGTTGTCCTATGCATGTAAGATGTTTAACATCTACGAATTAGATACCAGTAGCACCCAACCCCATTTGATAATCAAAACATCTCTAGACACTGCCAAAATTCCCCCACGGGGGAAATCACTGCCTATTAAGAACTTCTAATCTGCCCTCGACTGCTCGCCTGGAGAGAGTATCTTGCAGGGACTTGGTTGCTCCTTCACACAGCCTTCTACAGATGATTGCTAACTGTGGCACCCTAACGCATGTAAGACTAATAGGCCAGAACATAAGAATCTCACCTTAGTTTCTAAAAAGAAATCTTGTCATTACTGGGTTTATTATTACATTTGGGTCAGGGTTAAAATACTCACCTGAAAGCCCCTGTGTAGCCATAGTATCTCTCATGGTTATTGGGAGCACACTCCTTTCCTGGAACATTTGCCGAGCCAATACACAGAGCACAGAGACTGGAATTTCGCATAGATCCAGGGGCACAGCCTTCCTGGAAAAATTTATCTGTACAGAAGGACAAGAGGAAGTCAGCTCCTCCTAACTGAGTCAATATGAATAGCCTTCATCTAACACATAACAGGTGTGTATGGCCCGGGTTAGATGGAACATATTCAGTGACCTGCCACCAAATCAGGACCTGCCAGGCTGTAGGCTTTAAAAGGTAACTTTTTTTTAATGGAAGCTTTTTTTTTTTTTTTAAGATTTTATTTATTTGACAGAGAGAAACACAGCCAGAGAGGGAACACAAGCAGGGGGAGTGAGAGAGGGAGAAGCAGGCTTCATATGACATTTTCTTTGTGCATTCATTCATCAATGGATGGACCCTCAAGCTGTTTCTATATCTTGGCTATAGTAACTACTACTGCAATGAACACGGGGATGCATATATCTTTTCAATTAATGCTTTAATTTCTTTTGGATAAATACCCAGAAGTGAAATTTCTGAATCATATGGTCATTCTATTTTTAGTTTTTGAACAAAGATCAAAATAGGCATGACAGAGACATGCCCAATAAAAGATGACATTCCTGAACCTCTTTGACAATCAAGTGTGACTAAGTGCCTGAATTCTGAGCAATGAAAAGTTACTTGAAGTAACTGATTTTGATTTCCTGGATAGCTTCTTTAATACAATGACCACAAATGACATATACTTCAAGTTGCCCCTTTTCCTTGTTCCTTGAGGCTGCCTAGATCATGGATGTGATGGCAACCATGGCTGACCTTGAAGACAGAGGCCCCAGGCTCAGAATGGTGGAGCATAAAGAGAGAAGGAGCCTGGGCTTCTAATGACCATATCAGCCATGGACTGCTCACCTGGTCCTTTTCATGAGAGATGAGAGTAAACATACATTAACTGAAGCCATATATGTAGCCAAAAAGAACCATTCTGATTCAGCTTCCCAGCCCTACTGTCTCTTAGATATCTCCTTGAGGTTTACTTTAACCAAATTTTACTACTGAGGAACCAGGGGCACAGTATTTTGTAACATACTACTCTTTTCCCAGAACACCTCTTTCCACCCTGGCCCTGCTCACAGCACCCTCCCAGGATTTACTTACCAAATTCACAGTGTTTGATCCTGCTGTAGAGCAGGCCCATGGGGATGTTCCAGCCCGCGGTTCTATCTACTGCGGTATGGCAGGACTTCCAACCTTGCAGATTGTTCCAGGTGAGGGTATTAGGTGCTGATGCCCTAACTACAGCCACAGCATTATACCCTACAAGAAAGACACCAAAAAGAAATTATTAACAGTCCTGGGCCCTCCAAAGTATGTGTCTGCAATCAAAGCCTATCATCTCCCCGTGAAAACAAAATTATCCTTCTGTCTTTGAAAGGGTCTTCCCCAAAACTGAATGAGATGAAGTACCAGTCACTTTGTCAGATGGAGATTACTCTGAACATTAAAAACAAAATAGTAAGAAAATATCATCATCATCAAAGGAATGGCTGGTATATACCTCTTCCCTAAATGTATAAAACTACAAAGATTATAAAGCAGCTACTCACACTTCACTGTGGAATATCAGAGGAATGGATACCAAGGAGCATGTGACTCCCAACATTTTATGCAGTAACAATTAGGAAAGAGTAGTAAATGACCAATAAACTACAGGGAATATTCTGGCCAGGTATTTTGGGATATGGAGAATACAGGTTTGCACCAAAATACATATGTGAAGCTGAAATTTAATATCAAGACAGCTGCTGTCTTTAGCAGAAAATACCCGCTGCTCCTTAATTGCAAATAGAAGGTCAACCCATGATTTCAACTTTTTAATTCAGTCAACTGTTTACAGCAGAAAACAGAGAAGCCTTATCATCCATGGAGGAAGAACAAGTCTTCCTATTTTTGGCTAAAGAGCCTGGGTCCTGGAATGACAGGGAGAGGCTCAGAGGTTATACTACGGGAAGTCACGAAGACAGACTTGCACACTAATGGCTGGAAAATGACCAAAGAGGTCTGGGGTTTGGGGTTCTGGGGCCCAGTGATCACCTTGGCAAGATTTCCTGTCTTGCTCCTGTCCCATCTTTCCAGATCCACCCCCTACCAGAGCACTAGCTAACAGCCAGATTGGCCTGGTTTCCCCGGCCCAGCCTTGGCTGGGAGGCTGGGTAATTTCATGCTCCTAGACATCTGCCTGTGTGAGCCTCTCTGCTCAGCCCTGCCAGGCACACATAAGCAAGGCTCCCTGGCTGGTGTAACTCTCATCTAAAACTCTGCAGGCCTTATGTAATGTGAAGCAGTTGGGAGTGATGAGGAGGGTGTGAACTTCCTTGCTGCATATAGAAACCCTGTCAATTTGTAACCTCTGTGAGCTGTTGGTCCTCTTAGGCATCCTTAAAAGGATGACGGTACCCACTTACAGGATTAAATGAGAAATCCTGTGTGGCAGTCATAGCAAGTGTAAAAGAGTAAACGTCATGATCAATTATCATCCTTCTGTGGTTCTTTTGCACTCTAAAAATTAGTCTCTTCCATTGCCTTACCTACTTTTGATTTGAATGTAGACATACCTTACCCTTTCCCCAAATCAATAAGGATTAAACTCATGAGGTTGCCAATCCCAACTCACCTTCCTCTACTGTGTTGCTACATTCAGGGCCCTGAGTTTCTGGAGGAGAAAATGAAGAAGTCATTAAACATACATTCTGTGGAAGTCATGCTGCTCCCATGTGCAGCTCAGAAAAAAAAGAACCAGGAAGACAATCTACATTTCGCTAAGTTCCAAACAGTCCAGGTTGTCTGGATTATAAATATTCACTTTTGCTCACTGGCCTTGGGAATTTAGCCCAAAATTGTAAATTTCATTTTCTGGTCTGTTTGACCTGTGACCACAGTGGTACCTGCCAACTATACTTGAATCCCTGCACCAGGGCAACAGAAGTGTGAATTTGGGAAGCAAGAACCTGCCAGGAGTCCCAGCCATCCTCTACAGAGGTCACCTTTAGCTGGAAATTCCCAGTGCAAAGCCTCCAATTTCCCTGCTGGAAAAATATGATGGAAGACTCTATCCTTCAAGATGACTGGGGATTAGAGATGAGGGAGCCCAGAGTCTAGGAGGTAGGAGGTGGTCAGTAAGCGAGAGCTTTCTGGCCAATGTGGTGTAAATCAGACTATGACTTTCCCATTTCCTTCCTCCCTGGTGCAGAGGAAATAAAACACAGAGAGGCACCCCCTCCACTTACTGTAGTTCTCTGCCAAGACAGGCACCAGACCGCACTGGCCTGCTATGTAGATGAAGCCTCCATCCAAGCTCATGGCATCAGCCTCTCCTTTCTGCAAAGACACAGCACATTACAGCAGGGGAAAAGAGGCCACCTCCTGTTGTACCTGCTCTTCCAACCATTTCCTTAAGGCAGTCTTCCCAGCACCAGACCAGGAAGGCTCCAGGAGAGAGCAGGCGCTGTGCTGGACCCCCAAGGATCTATCATCAGGAACACCCAGCAGAGAAAATAAAATATTTTCACCCAAACCATGATGAACTAAGGATTAATTTGGGGTACCTTGCTTAGTTTCTTCAGGAGCAAAGACCCATAGTTAGTCCTCCTGTCTTCTCATAAGATACTGTCCCAGAGAGATTTCCTCAACAACTTTCTGACACCAAGAGTTCTTATTTGTAATACAGATCAGTGAAGTCAGGGACACGAGGCTAAGTCTGTGGCATAGAGCACCTTCTGATGGGACTCTAGCACCAAATCATGGCCATGTGGCTGAGTGCTCTTTCAGTGCTTGGTGTAGACAAAGTGTTAATGAATGAGTAAAATATTCTCAAATGGCCTATTTCTCAGGTTTATAAGCCCTGAATTATAGAGATGCTTAAATCCCACAAGATTTCCAAGCTTTCCACTGGGCCTAGAAATCTACTTTCTAGGAATACACCCTAAAGGAGTAATCAAATATGTGGGAAACTACTTGGATTAAAAGTGCAAGTCAAGTATGATTCATACAATGTAAAACATGCACATATAATTCATAAGAGCAAAAAAGACAGAAACAGACTAAATGATGTTATAGATAATATGGATAAATGGCTAAATAGATTGTATCACATCCACACTATGAAAGAGATTACATTAAAAGAGCATGTTTTGGGGGATGGCTGGCTGGCTCAGTTGGTTAAGTGTCTGCCTTCTGCTCAGGCTCTGGGATCAAATCCCAGAGTCAGGCTTCCTGGTCAGTGGGGAGTCTGCTTCTCCCTCTCCATATCCCTCTGCCCCTCCCCCTACTCGTGCGCTCTCTCATACTCACTCTCTCACAAATAAATTAAAAAAAATAAAAGATCATATTTTCGAAAAATGATTTGTGACATAGGGAAGGTTAACTAGATGTCAGGTGAAAAAAGTATAGTAAATTGTGCATCTGATAGGATCCCATTTAACAGGGTTTTCTCTGAGTTAGATTACAAGTACTTCTCATTTTCTTTCTGTATCATTCAGGATTTTCAAAACTCTAAAAGCAAACACGGAATTCTTTCTGATTAGCAAAACTAAACTTCTACCTGCTTGCACAGCCCTGTCGCACCTGTCATGGCACACCATGGGTCTCAGGCACACCCACACCATGGTCCAGCCTCCCATAAGTGGGCACAGCTCAGAGTGCCCTCCACTGTGTGCTGACACCAGGAGGAAACAGAGCCCTAAGGAGCACTTCAGGTCCCTAAGTTCAAAAGTACTGAAGCTTCCGTTGGGGCTGGGCTCCCACATGAGGCAAGGTTCCTTGGGAACCCAGGTTTTTATATCATTCCTAAACATTCCCTCTGCCTTAGGGACAGGCAAGCAGCCCAAGCAGAAATGCTGCCCTATGGAGGCAGGAGTGACATACCGCAATCTTGGCAATACAGTCTTCAGTGGACTCTGCTGTTTCGCACTCTATCTTCCCTTCGCTGTTTACACTCCACTCATCACACTTGGCCCTCTCGTGGTGACCTATTGCACACCATTTCACCTTCCTGCATTCATCCCTTGGAGTATCCGGGCCTAGAGCATAAGAAAAAGAGCCAGATTTCAGATGAGACCCCAGAAGTTCCTGCTGGTTATCAATGCTACTAACTGTCTGTATGAAAATCCTGGGATTTGCCAGCAGGTCCCATTCCAGGAATTCATCATCTTAGAAAACAAAGGCAGTAACAATCTCTTTGTTGGCTTCTTATCATTTAGATATGGCTTACAATAATCTCTTCTAAGACTACGACTTTCCCCCCCAACCCCTCTATCACTTCAGGCTGTTTTGGAATTTTTTTTTCCTTCTTTTTCTTTTTGAAATAGTACTTAACCACCTGAGTTTTCTTATTTATTTGTTCATTGTTTTTGTCTGCTCCTTGCAAGGGAACATAAGATCAGCCAGGGCAAGGGCTATTTATTCTCCATGGCACCCTTATTATTCAAAGGCAGTGCTGGGCCCATGTCCCTGTGCCATTAATGTCTGCTGAGTAAAAGGCCATCTATTCAACTGACAGGCTCGCTTCAAATCACTGCCTCAAGGAAGCCTTACCACAGCTCCAGGAGCTATTTTTCTTTGTTTCCATGGTCTCTTCAGACCATGATATTTTGTTCTATTGTGTTTGTTTTCCTTCTTCTGAGCAAATCTCTCATTTTAAATCAATCATTCAATAGAGTGACTATTCATTGAATGTTTGTCTTCTCCACTGGTGAGAAAGTCCCATGAGAGCAGGATCTAATATATGTTTGTCTCACCATCGCATGCCCAGCACCTAGCACAGTCTATGGCTAGATGATCAAGAAATGTCTGTTGAATGAATGAATAATGAAACAAACATCCAATGACCCAAGGAAATTCAGGGGCAGGATCAAGCTGTCTAGAGCTCCAGCTTCACACATGCTGGTTAGAATATTGGCTGCAGATGTACAAGTCTGCAGCAGTTGTATTCTATTTCATTTACTTTGTGCCAGCCTCCTTGGCTCCACAAAGTGGGTAGGGTGGCCCTGAATTACATAAAGAAAATAATCAATCCAAGGCATTTTAAACATGAATTTCCTTTAATGCCCTTTTGGTGATATCCAGACCCATCTCATGATGACTGACACCATTTAGCACCAGTCTGACACTAGGAAGCAAGGCAGGGTTGAAAAAGAAATGTCAGGGTGGGCTTTCCATACCTGGAAAGGGTCTATTGCTGGCCCTTGCCCCCACTAGGTTTCCAGGCTCCAAAATGTCACATGATCCTTTCCCAGTACTTACGCACATCTTCCCTTAGATTCCGAAGAGCCGTGACATAGTCATATCCCAGGTACAGCCAGGTGTCCATTTTAGGGGGAATCTTCAAAAACCCTTGGGCAGAGTCCTTAAACAGCAGGTCCTTCCCCAAAGGTGAGCCGAAGAGCTGGAAGACTTTAGATTTGTCTTTGCCATAATGTTCCTGTGTATAGTAAAACAATAGCAATTGGCTACAGCAGCAAGGAAGGCCAGGAAAGGGGACTGAGGAAAAATAAAAACCCCCCAAAATGAAATTAAAACCATGAAATTGTCAAGATTCCAGGAGAGAGGGCAGTCAGACCTGCTTTTTCCCCACCTAGTACCGTCTCCACTCCCAGTTGCTGTCATGCAACAACCTATTTCACAGGATATGTTTCTATGCCTGTCTCCCCGGTTGGGTTGACAGCTCACTGAGTCTAAGAAATGCAATCTCCTTCAGAAGCTGACACTGTGTGGTTACCACTTCAACCCTTGATAGACAGATAGGAGGGCTGGACGAGAGGAGGTTGGCTCAGTGCTGGCATTCTACTGCTCTAGGGAAATAAACCTGGCTGTGTGTATGCCTTCCTTGCATTCAGGCTGAGGGGACATCAGGAAGGAGATATTTACTTTTGCAGAGGTCATGAAAGGCCTTATGGAGGAGGGAGTATTTGCCTTTGGCCTAGAAGTCCTGCTTTAGATGGAAAAGATCAGAATTAAGCAATAAGGAGTATCTTTATATCACAGGCTGAAATGTAAAGATCTGAGAGGCAATAATGCAGAACTAGGTTTTGCACGACTCGGAGTTCCCGCTGGACACTTCTGGCCAAGTAGGTGAATGTGGCACAGACCCCACTACGTCCTAAAAACAAGATATTCCATAATGGCAAGAAAGGAATGTAGGAAAATGCCCCAAATCCAAGCAGGGACCACTAAGCAGGAGGGAGGACAGTGAATTCAGTACCTGGGCGTGGTTGAGAAGCTCCCAGATCAAGTCTTCCTTGCCCCCCATACTTCGGGCCACAACAGCATGGGAGGGGACACTGGCCAGGTGGCAGTCCATATATTTATCTATTGTCATCCTCTGCAAGGTGTCTGGGCAGAGCAGCCTATATTTGTCCCAGTCAGCTTCGTTTGGCAGGTTTTCTGGGGGAAGAAAGCCTAGATGAGCCAACTGAAGATAGGACAGAGTCATGAGCTGTTGTCCTTCTCCCCATCCCTTGCAATCCCAATGAATCATAGTATGTGCAAGCTGAGATACCTAGAGCAAACACTGAGGGCCAGAGCACATAAGTGAACTGACTTGCTCGAGGTCCCACAACACGTTACAGGCAAGAAGCCTTCTGATGTCTAGTACAGGGGTGACTGCCCCGTACCCCACAACAGTTCTTATCTCAGCCATCCAACTGCAGGCAAAATTCAGCCAGACGTGCCCCCAATCCCTTGCTGTGGCAATATTGACCAGGAAGAAGGATCCCCATGTCCAGGAGGTTAAATGATGGAAAGAGACCCAGAAGTCCAGTTGTGGACCCCATAGGCACACAACTGTGCACAAGTTGAAACCCAAGCAATGATAAAAGAGGAATACAGTATTCTTATATCTGACCACTGTCCATGAAAAGTGGTACAGGGGGAAAAAAGAAAAAGAAAAGAAAGCCCACTGCCTGGAGGGAATGTGTAGATCTCCTGTCACTTACCAAATACTGTTGAATGCTTGACAAAGGCTATTTCCCCAGCATCATCCATCAGACACCTGTGGGAAAAAATACATTAGGAGGGTGACAAAGAGGTGACACCAATGGAAGGCCCTTCACCTCAGGCTTGATCTGATCACACCATCCAGGATGGGACAAGGGCAGAGACTAGTGGAGGCCTCTAAGCCGACCCATAGCTGAGGAAGCACTACAGGGCACTGATATACCACTAAGATGAGGGAAGATGAGCTCATGGGAACTAGAAATCCCTTATCACATGCCCCAAAGTAGCAAAAAAAAAAAAATTGATGAAGATATTTTAATACGGAAAAGAGTTTTCGAGTTTCTGAAATGGAAGATAAAGACATAGAGTCTCCTGAGAGAGGAAATGTCCCTTGATTGGCTATCAAACTTTAGGATATAACCAAGGTAAAAGAGGGAGAGACAAACCAGCCACATGAGCTGTCTGCACAGGGGCAATGAGGGAAGGCAGGAGAGAGGCCAGTGCATTGAATAGGAGACACGGCTACAATAGAAAGCAGAGGGTCAGTCACTGAAGAACGGTTCAAACACTAGGATGTGCCTGTTTCCTTAGGCTCTGCCCAGTCCAGTGAAAGAACATACTGGGCAGGTTCCAGAGCTCTGGGGAGGTAGAAAAGATCTCCAGGAGAGGGACTGCCTTGTCAAATATCACATGAAAGGTGTATGTACTGGCTTGGCCTAGAGACTCTCAGCTGGATCACTAAGTCACTATTAGGGGTTAAGCGTCCTGGACACCTCTTTGTAGGCTGGGCTCTGCTATGGGCCAGATAGAGTCTCCCAGCCTGAGGACATTAGACACTTTGGCCATCATGTAGAAGCAGCTGGTCTCACTCACTTGAAGGCACCTGAGTATCCGAAGTATGGTTCATGGTTAGAGCAGGCACACTTGTCCGTCCCTTTTCCCACACACAGCTGACACAGTTTGGGGAAGGCTGTCCGATCTGCACAGGGTACACAGCTGCCCGCGAAGAAATTGGATACTGCTGCTCAACATAAGACATAAGACATGTAACACAGGTCATGAACCACCCTGGGCACAAGCAATTAGAGCTCCCAGTCTAGGCTCTTTAGGGAACTGTGACTAAAGCAAAACCAGCACACCCAGTCTCAGCACACCCTTACGTGTGTTCACTGATGAAGATCAAGGTTTTCCGAAAAGGGACGAGTTAAACTTTTGTTAAGCAACCTCCTCCCCAAGAGCCAGACCTGTGCCTGCTGTTGACCCAGGCCTGTCTCAGGTCACTGTCAGACTGGAACAGCTCAGAGAGAGGTCTCCTCTAGGAATCATATCCTAGAGATGGGAAACCCATGTAGAGAGGTACAGGCCAAGTTCATGGCCAGCAGATAGTCACCAGAAAAGCTCCAGCAGAATGGAAAACATCAGCCACATATAGGAAAGAACCCCAGGAAAGTGATCAGTAGGGCCCAGCAATCTTGGCTCTGACTGAAGCCCTCTGTTGGGCTTGATGGCCTTCCCCCCACTTCTCAGGATAGCCTTTGGCTGGGTGTTAGGAGCTCAGAGAAGAAAAAACTCAGCTGACACCCGCCAAGGGCTGCTGGTGTGACAGAACTGACCAGTTTAAAGCTGGTGTGCCTCCTTCTCCCACCCCCAGACTCATCATATGATCACCTGATCATGTCTGAGGGACCCCAGTGTGGCCTGTGTAGGCCTGTCTCTTAGCATTCACCCTCTTGCCTACTTACCCTTCTGAAGAGATTCACGTGGCTCAGGTAGCTTCCAATAAAGTAAGCCCATAGGGATGTTCCACCCTGCAGACCTGCCAAGGCCGGTGTGGCAGGACTTCTTGCCTTCAAGCTCATTCAGGTTGAAGTTACTGCTCTTCTTCACCACAGCCACAGCATAATAGTGGGTTTGTTTCTCTACAAAGAGACAGGTGAATGAAAGACCCTCAATCTGGGCTCATCACTACTGGGCTCCTGAGTAGAGAAAGGGAATCCACAGGGCACATTTATGTTGGGTTGGGTTACAAGGAAAGAGAGATCAGGAAAACCTGCCTAGACTTGCAGGGGAAAAGACCACAGAGAGAACATTTATAATGACAGTCCAAGTAAACACAGGGGCAAGAAGGCCACATAAATATGTGGTCCATATGGTTTTTTGCCTCCCGTGGCCCTGAAGAGTATCTGCCTACACCTACCAACCCAAGCCCACCAGGAAATTGGAGTTGTAGCACAGAGACCACATTCATTCTAAGTATTTCCTGTTCCCTGACACAGGCCCAGGGACAGTTGGTTTCTCTCAGAGGAGATGCAAGGCTGTTAGAGTTCCAAGTATGTACTCTAGTGTGGTCTCTCCCCGGTGTGTGGCACCTATGGCTCTTGAAGGGCTCCTCTGTTTAGCTCTATATGCTATGGTTCAGGCCAGGTCACACATAGTCGGCTCTGTTTCTCCAGGGAGTACATTTTCTGGCCCAGAAGGTCAGTGTCAGGAGCATCAGTCCTCAACCATCCCCAAACCCTAGAGGCCTTGAGTTGTGCCTGTGGCAGCTGATAGGGCCTGTCATTCCCCAGTGATACCCAATGGGAAATGCTCATCAGTATTTAGTCTCCATTACCTGTTCTGGACAAGACACACTCGGCATCTACCAGGAGAGAACAAGAGCCACAAACTCGCTCCTGGGTCCCCAGGGAGAACTTACCCTGTTCTGACCCATAGAACTCTGCCACTACAGGCTTTAGGTTGTAGGGATTCAGGCCCGCCTCAAACACCAAGCCTGCATCCAGTGTCACAGCATCTGCTTCATTTGACTGAAAGGAAACAGACCAGATCCTGATGAAGTCCTTACTTGTGAGGAAGGCCCACCTATAACCAGGCAAGTGAAGGTGACTGGCAGAGCTTCTTGGACCTAGGTCCAGAAGAACCCTCACCTTGGCCTAACTACACACCATACCAAGGGTTTCAGTTGACTCCAACTCCCTGGTAAGGGGATTTGACCACCACATTCCTATTCCTCCCATATAGACAAAGGAATGGAGTCTGTTTCTCTTTCCCCTGGTGAGGATTCTGGTTCTTGGCCCAGAAACCTATGTGTGATCTTTCAAGATCAACATGAATTAGAGAAGCTTTACCTGGAAGACCTCATGGGGGAAAGTTGCCCTCCCACCCTAGACTGGGTACAATGCCCAAGCACAACAAACACTGAAGGAAGTTGCACCCATGCTTTTACACATATTTATTCTGCGAGCCCAGTTGCTTTCATTTGGTGACCTCTTTATCTTGGACCTATTGCTGAGGTCTTCCTCAGGCACTTTGTGAAGCTCTCCTTATGGCGGAGGGGAGCCTTGAAGATACTTGTCTCTACTCTGATTCGGTTCGGTACTTTTCCTTCCTGTCCTGGGACCCCTTAACAACAGTCTTGTTCGAGGATTTGGTACTTTCTTTGGGCTTTACCTCTCACTTATACTATGAATTAAGTGTTAAATGCTGATGATTATTTCTATTTTGGCTCATTCTTTGTTTAATGGACTATTCAGATATGTCACAGGTCACAACTGTTCAACTCAGCTCCATTTTACAGATGAAAAACAAAGGCATGAAAAGTTTGTTACTTTCCCAGGCTACATAGCTAGTAAGTTATGGAGCTGGGATTTATTCTTTTTTTAATTTTATTTTATTTTAAGATTTTATTTATTTATTTGACAGAGAGAAACACAGCGAGAGAGGAAACACAAGCAAGGGGAGTGAGAGAAGGAAAAGCAGGCTTCCCACCAAGCAGGGAGCCCGATGTGGGGGCTCGATGCCGGGTCTCATGACCTGAGCCAAAGGCTCAACCAACTGAGCCACCCAGGCGCCCCTGGAGCTGGGATTTAAGTTCCGGTTGTCTGGGTTTATTTTTTCCATTACAGTTACTTGTTGGATATTTAATTAATTAATCTTGAGGCAATGTTTAAGGGTTAGGGTTGTTTTTGTCATTTTATTGTAATATACATAAGATAAATTTACCGTTTAACCTTTTGTAAGTGTACATTTCAGTGTCAGTAGATACATTCACACTGGTGAAAGACAGCTCTGTTCCACAACTAAACACCAAATATGAAGCAATCTCTGTGGCCTCCTTGGTATCAAAAAAGGTAAGTATAACCTCTAGCCTCTCTCTACCCACCCCACATACCACAGAATAAAAATGAATAAGCAAACAAACAACTTTTCCTGGAGCAGTGAGACTGGGGCTTTATGGCCTAGACACCAGGATGCTGATCAGGAATCAATGTAGCCTCAGGGGCAAAGGAACCAAGGAGCAAAGGCCTAACTCATGGGATCCACTACAGCAGCAGGGATTCCAAGGGGAACCTGAACCAACAAGGAGGAGGAGGATTAAAATCAAGTATGACAACTCCCCCACCAGGTGCAGAGAACCACACTCAGAAGAATATAAGCCACAATGCCTAAGCATCAACAGGAACAACAAACTTGGGCCCTCAAGGGAGGTTGAAGCTGTCTGATTCAGTTGAGAGGAACTGCCTACGAGGTATTTACTTTTCTATACAAATTGAAGGCTGTTGTCAGAGATTAAGCATAGAAAAGGAAATTATAAGAAATAAAAAGAAAAATTATTTGAACTGATGTTTCTAGAAACAAAAAATATAACTGTTGAAGTCAAAAGTGATGAATGGGCAATAAGTGGATTAGACGTGTTTAAAGTAAGAATTACTGAAGTGGAAGCTCTACCTGAAAAATGTGCCCTAGATGCTGCCGAAAAGAGGTATAGATGACAAAAATGGTGAAAGAACAATTAAAAGATTAGATTAAAGGAGATCCAACATGTGTCATCTTGGAATCCTAGAATTAGCAAAAAAAAAAAAGAAAGAGAGAGACTGAAAAAAAACCCCCAGTATTTAAAGAGATAATGGCTGCATATTTTTCAAAATTGATGAAAAACATAATTCCACAGACCCAGGATACCCTAAGCAGGAGAAGTGCCAAGATATTCACAACTGCAAATATAATAGTGAATCTATAGAACACCATAGACCAAGAACAAAACCTCAAAATTATTCAGAGGTGACTGAAGGAGTAACAGGATAATACCAGACTTCTGCATAACCACAATGGAAGTCAGGAGACAGTGGACAGTGGAATAATATTTTAAAACAGGGTAAAAATGTCAAATTAGAAAAATACATTCAGCAAAATTACCATTCCAGAGATTAAAACATTTATAGAGAAAACAAGCAAACAACTGAGAGAGATTAACACCAAGAAACTGGCTCTAAAGAATCCCTAAATGAATATATTTCAAGAAGGGAACATATCCCAGAAGGATAGTCTGAAAAATGAGAAGGAACAAGAAACAGACTAAATGGCAGAAATGTAGATAAATCTAAGCATTCTCTCTCTCTCTCTCTTTCTAAATAATGGGTGTGTATACACACACACATAGACATAGACCCACAAACACACACACACAAATATATTTATATGTAGTGTCTACAAATACATGAAGTATTTACCTTGTGGGTTTTAAAAAGATAGACATAAAATATTAAATGGTAATATTTAAACAGAGGAGAGGGAAGTCTGAGCTACTGCTTCGCAGAGTCCTTTTATTGTTTGAGAAGGAGGCTGGTATTATTTTACTGTAGTACATTGGTAAGGTAAATGTATGTAGTAAAAATTTAAGGAACTCACTAAAGAATATAAAGTGTTTAAATTCATAACCAGTAGGAGGGAAAGTAGAATAAAGGGAAAATGATGTAAATGAACACCCATATATGCAAACTCAATTTTTGAAAATCAGAAGAGGAAAAATCAGAAAACAAGGGAAGCCTGGACTAAAAGAAATCAAAAAGTATTATGACAGAGATAAGTCCAAATTTACCAGTAATAACAATAAAATAAATGATATTTCACATAAAGTAAATAAATCTGATTGTCAGATTGCATTAATAAAATCCAGCAATAAACAGTTTTCAAAAGATGCATGTGAAGCAGGAGCACATAGAAAACTGAAAATAAAGGAATGAAAAAAGTCACAGGAGAAGACACCTAAGCAAATAAAGTTGATGTAGTATGTTAATATCAAAAAAAAAATGGATGAATGGATAAAGAAGATGTGGTACATATATACAATGGAATACTATGCCTCCGTCAGAAAGGATGAATATCCAACTTTTGTAGCAACATGGACTGGATTGGAAGAGATTATGCTGAGTGAAATAAGCCAAGAAGAGAAAGTCAAGTATCGCATGGTTTCACTTACTTGCGGTGCATGAGGGGTAAGTGGAGGACAGTGGGAGAAGGAAAAGTAAATGGGAAGTAGGGTAATCCGGGGAGAGAAATGAAACAACAGAGACTTTGGACACAGAAATAAACTGAGGGACTTGGAGGGAGGGGGGTGGGGGATGGGAGAGCCTGGTGGTGGGTACTGGGAGCACCTAAAGTGGGGAGCACTGGGTGTGGGGAATGGGGAATGAATCTTGGAACACTGGAAAAAAACATTTTTAAGTAACAATAAAAAAAAAGTAAAGGTATACCACATACACAAATTAGATTAAAAGGATTCCTATGGGGGAAAAAATGGAGCTTAGTGAAAAAGCAGTGCCAGGTAATTTCATAATGATAAAATACCAAATTCACCAAGAATGGTATGGATTATTCGTTCATATGCTAGTGGTAGGAGTAGAAATTGAAATAATCACATTAGTTGTCAACTACACTCCCCCCCCCAAAAAAAAGAGGAAGGAGCCCAGATGTCCACACATACACACACACACACACAGACACACACACACACAGAGGAATATTACTCAGCCATCAGAAACAATGAAATTTTTCCATTTGCCATGATGTGGTTGGAACTAGAGGCCATTATACTAAGCATAATAAGTCAATCAGAGAAAGACAAACAGCATATTATATCACTCATATGTGGAATTTAAGAAGCAAAACAGATGAACATAGGGGAAGGGAAAGAAAAATAAAATAAAATAAGACGAAAACAGAGAGGGAGGCAAACCATAAGAGACTCTTAACTGTAGGAACAAACTAAGTATAGCTGGAGGGGAAGTAGTTGAGGGGAGAGGATAACTGGATGATGGGTATTAAGGAGGGCACTTGATGTAATGAGCACTGAGTATTATATGCAACCGACGAGTCACTAAACTCTTCCTCTGAAACCAATAATACACTATATGTTAATTCATTAATTTTTAAAAATCAAACATATTTGGCATTGTCTTAAAAGGCAAATATATATCCCATGGCACAGCAAGTCTGTTCCTACATATATATATTCAAGAGAAACTACTAATACTTGCGTCCCAAGAGATTTGTATAAAAATATTTGTCAAGTCCTGATTAGAATAACAAAAAGCTGGAAATAACTCAAATGCCTAATGACCAGAAAATAAAAAATGAACTGTGTTATAATAACATAGTGGACTATTGTAAAGCTCTGAAAATGAATGGACAATAGCTATATTCAACAACATGGGCAAATCTTAGCATAAAATTGAGGGAAAAACAACGAGAAAGCAACACATAGTAATGCCATGTTTATGAAACTTTTTACGAATCAAAACTGTATAGTCATTCACACATACCCGTATACATCTTAAAACTAAAATAAAAGGCAAGAAAGTTGTAGGATTGAGAATGGATGGAGAAAGACATCAGTAGTTGTAGGTAGGGCCAGTGGGTTATACCACACTATGTTGTTGCCATTCCCATAAAATCCAGTGCTGCCACAGAGCAGCCCTAGGAGTAAGCTACTGGTACTGATGAAGTTTTGAGAACCTGTGTTAGGTTCATGGGTAGTATTATTTTATATTATCAACAATTTAAAAATAAAAAGGGACATGCATGGATTAAAACAGAA
Organism: Spilogale gracilis; assembly: GCA_004023965.1. Classification (NCBI taxonomy): domain Eukaryota; kingdom Metazoa; phylum Chordata; class Mammalia; order Carnivora; family Mephitidae; genus Spilogale; species Spilogale gracilis. The sequence continues at coordinate 77,356 of PITA01007963.1, forward strand.
CAAATGTCACAATTCAAGGGTTATAATTTAAAGCATGATCATAACAGATTCAATTAAAAAACACACAGGCCAGTTGTTTTTACCAAATCACTGATTCCTTCAGTTAGTCATGCTCCATTTGGCTGAGTCTACCTCTCCCAACCTCATTACTCCTTCCAGTCTCCTGCTTGTTCTACTCCTGTCACCCTAACTTCCCTACAGCAACCCCCAGATCTGCTGTCTGAGGCCCTTTGTGCAAACTGTTCTTCACTGCCTGACATATTCTACCCATGGCCCCTAGCAGGCTTACCCATGTTTATCCTTGGGGTCTTAGTTTCATTGCTTCCCTGTCAGGGAGATTGTGCCTGACATCCAGGCCAAAGCAAGTTTCTTCTGAAAGTCTCTGTCAGAGCATTCTACACTTTCCCTTCACCGTAACATCACACAATTTGAAATTTACAGTTTATTCGTTTGCATGTTTTTCTTCTCTCCTGGCTAGATTATTAGTTCCTCAAGATTAAGGACCATGTGTGTTTAAATTCACTGCAGCCCCATTGCTCAGCACAGGGTCTGACCCACATTCAAATCTGCAGGGACAACAATGAAGGACTGAAGTATTTTTGGAAAGTCTGGAAAACAAAGAGATCAGCAACCATCTGCAGCTGGCACTGTATTCCTCTTCCCTGTGAGCATCATTCATCTAGTTCCCGTGATGTACCAAGAATTTCCAAAACAATGTCATATGGTAATTTTGATAGTAAACATTCTTGTTTTCTCCCTGGATTCAGAGAACTTCGTGCCTCAAAATAGTCCCCTTCTTAGACTGCATTGGATTTTAAGACTCCTTAAAGATATCCACTCTAATTTCCCTTTCTGAAGTGCTTTTATTAGCAGTAGGGGTTGACTCTCCTACACACCAGCCTCCCACCTGTAAGTAAAGAGTGGTTCCAAAATGACAGAAGAGTAAGTATGGATTTTATTCCACTCTCTTTTAGGCAACAGTGACTTACCCAAATGGCCTTGATGCACTCAAGGTAGGAGGTTTTCTTCACACAGCTGACAAAAGGACCATTTTCAAGGACAGTTTTCATATTTTCCATGAAACTGGAACACTTACTGGCCTCATGATTTGAGACAGTACACCATCTCACTGTTTTCTCAGGGGAGACAGCTAGACACAGCCCTAGGAGAAAGAGGCCAGAGGTTGGGAGAGACAGAGCACTCAGTGCTATTGGGAGAGACAGAGCACTCTCTGAAGGCTCTTGAAGTCTCCATCCCTTCCATCCTGTCTTCCTCCCACTCCTTCCATTAACACCACAGAGCACAGATTCCATTGCCTTCTGAGTCTGGGGACAAGAGAATGGAAACCTAATGGCCTCCTAATCAACTGCTAACCACCTTATGCTAGCCAGAGGGTAGCATCGGTCACCTGCTCTCTGCTGGAGACAATAATCTGCTTTTCTGTTTTCCCTGCCTCCTTATCTCACCATCATGGGACTGCCCTGGGACCTAAGCCTCATCAGAGTGACCAGCCTGAAAGCATTGGCTTGATATGACAACTTGGGGAAGCTAGCAAGGTAGGAAGTACAATCTTTTAAAGATGATGGAAGTGGCCTCAGAGAGTGATGCTTTACCCAAGGTCATCCAGCCTGTTAGTGGCCGGGACTGGCCTAGAAACCCGATCTCCAGACTTTGGTCTCTGGCCAGGGAACAAAGAAAGATGATACCCTGAGTTATTTTCCACCTGCTTGGCCAGTAGTAAGGGTAAATGATTAATGAAATAATGAATTTGCCTGAAATACTCATCTATCATCCTCTGTTCCAGGAATAACTAGAACTTCACATACTCAGTGGTTCTGTTTCCAATGACCCCTCCCTTAATTTTCATCAGTCTTTTGGGCTGCCATTCGGATAAACTAAAGCCAGCCATGTCTATAGCTATTAAAATCATGTGGTTGCACTTCTCACAAAGACCTTTCTCGTTGCCACTTTCTGTGGATAAGAGTACAGGGCTGACTCAGGGAAGCTGATGAATATCCACAAAGCACCAAGCAGGAAAGTGAGAGGGCAACAGTTCTCCAGGATGCATAAGGAGAGGCCACAGGGAAATTACTGCCCCAGCCACGCTTTATCCCACCTCTGCCCATGAGAAGTCATGGGAGGCACCAGGATTCAGTGGCTAATCCCCCCCCAAAAAACTGCCCCTGCTGAGGTCTCATCGGCAGGCGTTTGTCCTGAGTCCTGCATTTACCTTGCACAGGTAAGGTAAGGTGCTTTGAGGGTGGGAGGGGACCAGGGGCAAAGGCAAGTAATCCAGGGTCAACTCCCAAGGGTAAAATTTCCAGGAGAGACAAATAACTAAACACAAGTCTCCAAAAGTATAACTAATGCACCAGGAGGGGCAGGCAAAGTTAGAGAACAAAGGGTGCCAAACAATCTCAGGAGGTGATGGGTGTAATGGAGGCCATCCAGTCATAGGCCCAACAGCATGGATGTGTGCAACAAACTCCACTCCACTCGTGCCTGGATCCAAGGCCTCATTTATCCTCTCCTGACCCTCCCAACCCTAGCCTCACTGGGGAGGACACAAGAAGCCTGGATTCAAATATGCGGTGAATCCCTCAGCAGCTCTGCTTCTTGGCAGGACATCTTTAGTGCCAAGGGCACCCATGGACCATCAGACTGCTGAGGGTGGGGGTGCAGTCAGATTTGGGAGGCCTTGAATACCATGCTCAGCAGTTGAGACATGATTCAGGAGGCCTCATTCAACGGATCTGATAAACCATGATGAAGTGCTCTTATCGTATCCTAATACCACAAGACTTACTGGATGAGGAGGAGGACAAGGAGAGGAAGCAAGGAAGCATGGAGCGCATGAAAAGGAGCAGAGGCATTAGTGGACCAGCAGCGGAGTGCAGGCGCAGAGCTGAATCTAAGGCAGTACTGAACCAGGTGCGGCAATGCGGTGGGGAAGAGCGAAGTTCTCTGGCCTTTCAGCCCAGGAGTGGAACCCAGGAGCCTGTGTGGCAGAGTGGAGCTAGCAACTCTGCGGACCTTCCCCTAGCCAGCACTCACCCAGGACCGCGCAGGCCAGCAGGGCGCGGACAGTGAGCCTCATCTTCCTGGGTCTGTGGCTAGGAGCTGGGAGCACAGACGTGTGGGCTTCTGCACCGCCTCTCCGTGTCCGTTGCCCCTTTATCTCCGGCCCAGCTGGCCAAGCAGAATCTTTGACCTCCTGTGTTTGCGCAGCCCGCTTGCCCAATCACCCCGATCCCTCCCCACTTCATTCCTTCCCTAGGCTGATCACCTCATTTCCTGAGCCCTGGAAAAACCCACAGATGGAATCCAGAACAAAAATGCTGATTGTAAGGGAATTAAAGAAAAATCAACCCTTTGTTAATGTGCGCTCACTCTGTGCCAGGAGCAGGGCTGCCGCTGGTGGGGGGAGTGTTGGGGCCGGTGGCTCTGCTCCCTAATCTCAGGATACCAGAGCTGGTCCTGAACTAGTCCTATGTATTCATTCTACGGATAAAACAGGGAAGGAATTACCTAGATCCAGACTAGAAACACAGAATGACAGGCAAAGACCTTCCTGAGAGAGGGTGTCAGAGGAGATTAAAGCAGCCTCAAGTCAAAGACAAATTCAACACCCTTCACTTGTTCCCAGGTATCCCCAGAAACCCTGCTCCTGGGCTCTCAAAGACCCTCCTAACTGAGGAATTGTTCCCTCCCTAGATGCCCCACTGACCTAAAACTCATGGACTGAAAACCTTCCTTCCCTCCATGTGACATGCTGGACACCTTGGCCTGGGGACAGAGTCACAGGGGAGACAAATTCTCTCCCACAAGAAGCTACCCAGGAATGTGACAAGAGTCTGGAGACAAAGTGACACACCAGCACAAAGCAGGGGACCTGGGGGAGGCTGAAGCCTTCTTTCAATACCTGGGTCATCCCTGGCTCCCTCCAGCTAAGTGGTTTCCAATTGGCTTTGATTGCACATCCTTATCAGGAAAAATAGTGAGGTTGTACATTCTGTGTATGTATTTTTTTTTAAGATTTTATTTATTTAGTTGACAGAGAGAAACACAGCTAGAGAGGGAACACAAGCAGGGGGAGTGAGAGAGGGAGAAGCAGGCCTCCTGCCCAGCAGGCAGTCACTTAACCAACTGAGCCACCCAGGCACCACCTCTGTGTATGTATTTTTTAAACTTATATGTTGTGTACATTTCAACCATGTGAGGAATAGAGATTTATAAAGCAATAAAACAAAGATGAAACATTCTTTTTTAAGTGTTTCTTTGTTTATTCTGCCTTATATACACTGAATAATCTCTCAAGGCAAAATAGTACACTTAGGGAAAGGGCAAGGGTCCTGAGAGTAGATATAAGTCAGTACTCCAGGAAGTCATCAAGATAATTTTCGGTGTCTCGAAAAGTTACTTATCTAGTCTGAGCAGATGATTGTGGTTTGGGGCTCTAGCTACACTAATAAATCTATACCAGGCCTAGAAGATGTCAATATTATCATTTCATTTTTTTTCACTTGTGTTTGTGTTACCAGAATCATCTTCTAATTCTAGTTTCTTTGCAAAAATGTTTTTAAGGCATGTGTGCATTTTATGAGGTTTGGTGTGTTAAACCACATCATAAAATCTGTACATCCAATTTCCTGAGCACACAAAAACCATAAAATATGGAACCAAAAAAGCCAAAGGCAAAGGACAGTTCAGAGAGTCACAATCATCCAGCACTCTCTGTCCCATCCCTCTCCTTTTGAGGTGTTCCTCATCTTGCCTCAGGACACTTTAGAGGCTCTACAAGACCTGTGTCTATCTGGCCTACAGACCAGTGGGAGACAGTGCCAATCCTCATACAAAATGGTAATGAATCTTCATTTGTTAATCTTTTGCATTAAGAATAAATATAACTGGAACTGGAAGTTAAGTTATTTTCTCCCACACCTCGATAGATTGTCTCACATACAAGGGGTTCACACACCCCACTTTGGAGAGCATTGCTATAGTGGGGACTTTCTGTTTACAGTAGGGACATAAGACAAGCCTAGCCAGCCTGCCTCACCAACGAGGAAGAGTAGCTGCCACTGCCCTCCTTCTGTCCCTACCCATCATGGGTTCTCTGGCTTAAGCCAGGGGAAACCCAGAATCACAGCAGGAAGGGCATATTCCTACTTCTCCCTGTAGCAGGCATATTAGGGGGTGACCTGGTTCCTGTGGGAGACCTTAAGGTACAGAGATGAAGATGGAGGGAGAAATTGAAGGGAAGGCATGGCTGGGAGGAGCCTTCTGTGGAGCTGATGCCTCCTTACGCTGTGAAGTGAGCTTGCAATATCTGCCCAGAAGTACGAAGGAGAGTTGCCCAATGTTGAATAAGCCACAAACTCAGGGAAACTCCATGGAGGGCATGGAAGGCAGATGGACCTTATTTCTCCCCCCTGGGCCCCTACTGCACTTACTCTTATACCAGAGGGGTTAGTGAGCCTTTCCTGAGACACCTCCTCCAGGGACAGGCCCACAGTCAAGCTTGAGCCCTTAGAGGGAGCACTTTCTGGCCAGTGTACTAGACACCCCATTTAAAGATAAGGAAACTGAGGCCACGAGGGGTTAATAACTCCTTATTATTTTGGTTAATAACCAAAATCAACTAGTGAGTCAGATGGAAAATCAAGTAGTCTATTTCCAGAGTGCATGTACCCATCTACCAGGGACACTGCCTCTCTCACAAAATAGGGACATATAGAGACCAAGGGACTCATCTGGGCTCACATTGAGAGGGACAAGCAGGACACTCTTAGCCCTGCCATTTCCTCACAGACACACCACCCCACATTTCAGTTTGCAAAGGGGCTTTGTCCCTCTGGGAGTGGGCTGTGTGCCCCAACTGCAGAACGTCAAGAATGCTCCAATTTATTAGGCTCAGACGGAAGGAAAGTACCACATTCTCTGTCCTTCCATGTTTCAAGCACTGTTCTGGGGCAAGGTCTTTGTGATCTTGACCAGTTACCTGGAGAGATGAGATCAGCTCCCCATTTTTCAGATGTAGACACTACACTAAAATGATAGGTCCTCCTTCCCAGTGCTCTGGGACCTGAACTCAAGTCTCCTAAATCCCAGCCTTATCTAGACCACAGCTTCTTTCTGGATATTCATCTTCTTTTGCTTTATCCAGAAGTGGAAGGGAGCAATGAAGGGAAGACGGGCAGGAAGGAAATAAGAGGGGCTAGGGGAATGAAGAGAACTTCCAGTTACAGACCAAGCCAAGTCATGACCCAAATCTTCCACCATAAACTGAATAAAACTCTTAAATTTCAGTGGGATTGGGTCTCTTGTAGAAAGAGCTAAATTTGTGTGTACGTGCAGGGGGTGAGGGGTGGGTTGGTGACCTAAAGAGATGGACAGGAATGCACTGGATCTCTGAACCAATATTTGTTGTTTCCAAATGTTGCCTCATTTACAAAGAAGCAGAGCAAACAAAGGATTTCTGTCGGGTTGAACCAGTCCCTCTCTCCTCTCCCCCTCATTGCTTTCCATCGAACACCAAGGCTTCTCCTCTGAAAGACCAGAGTCTGGGTCTTTCATTAGGTGGGATCAGGTAGCTTGAGAACTGAGGCTCATACACCCACTATCCCACAGACCTACTGCTCAGGGTGAGTGCGAGGAGGGAGGTGAGAACTAAGGGCACTGTCCTTTTAGAAAAATGTCAGGCCATTGAATTGCCACACAGGACTAGCTCTTTCCCTCTCAGTTCTACCCCTCACAAGTCCCTGGACAAGGGAAGATTCTCAGACTCCCATTCTTTTCCCAGAGGAGTACACAAAAATATCCTTTTCACATAGTCCAGGGCCAGACAGCTTCACCAATGCATTCTACTGAACATTTAAGAAGAATTATGACAATCTTACACATACTTTCCCGGGTAATAGAAAAAAGAAGGAGCGCTCCCTAATTTTTGAGGCTGGTAAGTATTATTTGAAAGCAAAACCATCAAGGAATCAAGGGCATCATGAGAAAGATTTTAAAAAATACCTTTCATGAGCATAGATGCAAAAATCCTAAGCAAAATATTAGCAAATTGAACCCAGCAATATCTAAAAAGATACTACATCATAGCAAGTTGGATTTATTCCAGGAATGCAAGTTATCTTTTGAAAAATCAATCGATGTAACTGATCACGTTAACAGAATAAGGAGGAAAATTATATAACCATATCAGTCCGAACAGGGATAGCATTTGGTAAAATTTAGCAACCATTCTTTTTAAAATCTCTTAGCAGACTTATTCTAGGAAACATGTTTAATCCAATTGTGTGTGTGTGTAATATATATAGATACATAAGAGAAATGTTCTCTTTATATATACGAAATCATCATACTCAGTGGTGGAATGGTGAATGAAAGTTTCCCCGTTGAGATCAAGATAAAGTTCTTTTATTATTTCTTCTCAACATTTTACTTGTGGACCTTACCAATCCAATCATGTACAAAGAAAATATAATATGTAAAAGAATTGAAAAGGAAAAATATAGGGGCGCCTGGGTGGCTCAGTTGGTTAAGCGACTGCCTTCGGCTCAGGTCATGATCCCGGAGAGCCGGGATCGAGTCCCACATCGGGCTCCCTGCTCAGCAGGAGGCCTGCTTCTCCCTCTCTCACTCCCCCTGCTTGTATTCCCTCTCAGGCTGTGTTTCTCTCTGTCAAATAAATAAAAAATCTTTAAAAAAAAAAAGAAAAGGAAAAAATAGAACTGCCATTTTCTTCTCAGGTTATTGCATTAAAAGGAACATGAAAGTGACTTATCTCTTCATCAATTTTGTTGACTTTGTTTGCTTGGTTAAGGTGGTGTCTGACATATTTCTACACTCTAAATTTATTTTCCTCTTAATTAATGAGTAGTTTGTGGGAAGATATGTTGAGACTAATATTTCATTCCTCATCAGACATGTACTGCCTAATTTCAGCATCCATTTATGTTTCTTGCTAGATCACTTAGTATATTGATTGCCAAATAGTGATTTTCTGATTATATCACTCTTTGTACATTAATCAATTGGCATTCTAAAGTAAACAAGTGCTTCCTGGTCTCCAATTATTTATTTATTTCCTTTTATTTGTTTTTATCAGCATGGACTTAGGGGTTCCATCTTCTCAGTGGGTTATACTCCTTTACTATAATTTTTTTCAATTTTTTATTGTGGTAAAATACACATTATGCAAAATTTTCATATTAACCATTTTTAAGTGTGAAGTTCATTGATATTGTTGTGTGACTATGACTATCCATTTGCAGAACTTCTATTATCTTAAAACACTGGAGGGGCGCCTGGGTGGCTCAGTTGGTTGAGCAACTGCCTTCGGCTCAGGTCATGATCTCGGAGACCCGGGGTCGAGCCCCACATCAGGCTCCCTGCTCTGCCGGAGGCCTGCTTCTCCCTCTCTCACTCCCCCTGCTTGTGTTCCCTCTCTCGCTATGTTTCTCTCTGTCAAATAAATAAAATCTTTAAAAAAAAAAAAAACCAAAACACTGGAACTCTATCCCTAATAAACAAAAATTCTTCATTTCCCTCTACCCGTAACCCCTAGTATCCAGCACATTATTTTCTGTCTCTATGGTTTTGACCACTCTAAGTGCCTCATTTAATTGGAATCATACAATATTTGTCTTTCTGTGATTAGTTTGTTTTATTTACCATAATGTCCACAGTTCATACATGTTGTAGCATATGTCAATAATTTCCTTCTTTTTTAAGGCTGAATAATGTCCCATTCTATGTATTTGCCAAATTTATTGATTTATTCATCTATCAGTGAATATTTGGGTTGCTTCCACATTTTAGCTATTGCAGATAATACGTCTATAAACATGGGCATATAAATATCACTTATTCTTTTTATGTATATACTCTGAAGTGGAATTTGTGGATCATGTGGTAATTCTTTTTCTTAAAGTTTTTATTTAAATTTTTATTTAAATTATTTAAATCCCAGTTAGTTAACATACAGTGCTATATTAGTTTCAAGTGTACAATATAATGATTTAACACTTCCGTGCAACAACCTCTGGTGCTCATCACAAGTGTGCTCTTTAATCCTCATCACCTATTTTACCCATCCACCCACCGACCTCCATTCTCGTAACCATGAGTTTGTTCTGTATTTAAGAGTCTGTTTCTTGGTTTGCCTCTCTCTCTTTCCCCTCTTTGTTCATTTGTTTTGTTTCTTAAAGTCCACATATGAATGAGATCATATGGTATTTGTCTTTCTTTCACTGACTTATTTTGCTTAGCATTATATTCTCTAGCTCCATCCATGTTGTTGCAAACAGCAAGATTTCATTCTTTTTAATGGTTCAGTAATAGTCCATTGTGTATATACACAGTGTAATATTACATTGTATATGTACATCTTCTTTATCACTGATCAATCAATGTAAACGGGCTGTTTCCACACTCTGGTTATTGTAGATAATGTGCTATAAACATCAGGGTCTTGTATCCCTTTGAATTAGTATTTTTGTATTCTTTGGGTCAATACCTACTAGTACAATTGCTGAATCATAGCATAGTTTTATTTTTAACTTTTTAAGGAAACTCCATACTGGTTTTTTAAAAAGATTTTATTTATTTACTTGACACAGAGAAACACCGCTAGAGAGGGAACACAAGCAGGGAGAGTGAGAGGGAGAAGCAGGTTTCCTGCTGAGCAGGGAGCCCAATGTGGGACTCAATCCCTGGACTCAGGGAATCATGACCCAAGCCGAAGGCAGACACTTAATGACTGAGCCACCCAGGGGCCCTGAGGAACCTCCATACTGCTTTCCACAGTGGCTGCACCGGTTTGCATTCCTACCAACAGTGCAAGGAGGTTCTCCTTTCTCCACATACTCCCTAACACTTGTTGTTTCTTGTTTTTTTACTTTAGCCATTCTGACAGGTGTGAGAGGATATCTCATTGCAATTTTGATTATATTTCCATGATGAGGAGTGATGTTGAGCATCTTTTCATGTGTCTGTTGGCTATCCTGATGACTTATTTGAAAAGATGTCTAGACCAATATCGCTGATGAATACGGATGCCAAGATTCTCAACAAGACCCTTGCTAACAGGATCCAACAATACATTAAAAAGATTATCCACCATGACCAGGTGGGCTTTATCCCAGAGATGCAGGGGTGGTTTAACACTCGCAAAACAATCAACGTGATAGAACAAATAAGAGAAGAGAGAAAAACCACATGGTACTCTCAATTGATGCAGAAAAGGCATTTGACAAAATACAACACCCGTTCCTGATCAAAACTCTCCAAAGTATAGGGATAGAGGGAACATTTCTCAACCTCATAAAATCTATCTACGAAAAACCCACAGCGAATATCATCCTCAATGGGGAAAAACTGACAACCTTTCCTC
>PITA01007964.1:0-55884 GCA_004023965.1 Spilogale gracilis
ATAAACTTTTTTAAAACTCTGCAAGTATTTCTGATTAGTTCAATGATAACTACACCAAGAGAAAAAATGTCCATAAACATTTTGCCTAATATATATCACCTATTTTCAGTAAAATCTTAATTCATTCATTGTATCAGAATACATAGTAAAACTATATTGCATAGTAAAAGACTATATTGCATAGTAAAAGACTTACATAGCAAACAAATGACATGAACAAAATATGAAGAGTACAGTTCCTTTAAAATGTTAAATTAATTCAAGCAATTAATGTATTTTCATGAAAATGATCTGTGGATAGCAAAGGCCCTAACTATACTTTCCCCCTTAGTAACTTTTTAGTAACATGTTCAAATCAGAGCTGTTTCTATATAAATGTAATTTAGACTTGTCTGTCCCTAAATAATTCTAAATTAGGATCTATTTTTTAATGCTATGTAATTACTAACCATCATTTAAAACAATACACTGGTGGCGTGCAGGGTGGTGCATTTAGTTGAGCATCACTCTTGGTTTTGGCTGGGGTCCTGATCTCAGAGTCAGTGTGCAGTCTGCTTGAGACTCTCTTTCCAACACCCCCGGACCCTCCCCCACCTAAAATAAATAAATCTTAAAAAAAAATATAAAAAATACACTGGTGCAACTGAGCGAAGTCATACTAAATATTCTATGATGTTATATTTTTATAAATCTAACTATATATCAAGTTATTCTTAAGAAAAAAGTTCTTTGGAAAGAAATATAAGTACCCACTCTTAGAAAGTTCACTGTCACAGATAATAAAACAAATTACTTCAAGATTAGAAACACTGTTTTTTTTGTTTTTTTTTTTTTAAGATTTTATTTATTTATCTGACAGGGATCACAAATAGGCAGAGAGGCAGGCAGAGAAAGGGGGGAAGCAGGCTCCCTGCTGAGCAGAGAGCCCAGACGTTGGACTCCATCCCAGGACCCTGAGATCATGACCTGAGACGAAGGCAGAGGCTCAACCCTCTGAGCTACCCAGGCGTCCCCAAGATTAGAAACACTGTTAACGAATATTAATCTTTGGGGCGCCTGGGTGGCTCCGTCGTTAAGCAACTGCTTTGGCTCAGGGGGAAGCCTGCTTCTCCCTCTCTCACTCCCCCCTGCTTTGTTCTCTCTCTTGCTGTCTCTCTCTGTCAAATAAATAAATAAAATCTTAAAAAACAAAGAATATTAATCTTTGGGCTCCTATCTATACTATGTTGAGTTTGCTATATAGAATTTCATTGCCTACGTATTTTTTTTGCTTCATTTAAAAAATACAAGATGAACCTTATAAGCATACCTGCCCTTTTCACCTACTCCTGCAAAAAGAACAACAGGGCACCTGGGTGGCTCAGAGGGTTAAGCCTCTGCCTTCTGCTTGGGTTATGATCTCAGGGTCCTGGGATCCAGGCCCGCATCAGGCTCTCTGCTCTGCAGGGAGCCTGCTTCCTCCTCTCTCTCTCTGCCTGCCTCTCTGCCTACTTGTGATCTGTCAAATAAATAAATAAAATCTTTAAAAAGAAAAAAGAACAACAACAAAGAAAAAAAAAGTTAAAAAAAATTGAACATATTCATCAAGATCAGCACTAACAGGGTCAAATAACAAGAACAGAGACAATTATCTATAAGTCCTCATTTACCTAAATGGTATAATCTCTCTGAAGGTAAAGATTAGGTGGCTATCCAAAAGACACAAGGCAAGAGAAATTTCTAAAAATTCAATTTAATTTGATGTGACCAGGGAGAAAACTGGAAAGGACAATTAAGAAGAGTCACTTTTATTGCTCTTATTCCATTTATTTTTTGCTATTCATATGTAATGGGAACAAGTATATTCTTATACAAATATGTAAGATACATAGAAAATAATTTATAAAAAAATCTACTCCTATTTCCTTTATCTTCTCAAAGATTAGTTTCTCTGAAAAAGAGCCCCTAAATAAGTAAAATATCTATATTCAGATAATTTTATTTCAAATTCTAAAAAATGAAGATGCTTCAGGACATGAAAACAAATGTTCTTTGGTAAATAATAATTCTAGTAGTTAAATTCAAGTTTAAATTTAAAAATCTGGTAAGATTTATTCAATTAGTCCTAAACTCAGATCACGTCAAGACTTCAAATCACTAAAAAAGAAAAAATTCTTGGGGTGCCTGGGTGGCTTAGTTGTTAAGCGTCTGCCTTCGGCTCAGGTCATGATCTAGGAGGTCCAGTATTGAGCTCCCCCAGCTCCCTGCTCAGCGGGAAGCCTGCTTCCCCCTCTCTCACTCCCTCTGCTTATGTTCCCTCTCTAGCTGTGTTTCTCTCTGTCAAATAAATAAAAACTTTTAAAAATTTTTCTTTGATCAATAAGAAACAGTGATAACTAATTAAAGACTCAAAAGTGGAAGTTATCCATTTAAAAATATTAAAAGGTTTAAACAGCCTAAAATAAAAGGGAAATAATCATTATTACAGCTATTGTGCCAAAAATAACCCACATCTTTAAAAAAAATGAGACCACAAATAGCTGAACATGATGATAAATTTGTGTGGGACAGTCAGGTAGCTAGCTATTCATGGCTTACTCACTAGCAGGAGAGAAGCCAGGCCTGCACGTTTCCTCCATCTAAGCAATAGATATTTGTAGCCAAAAAAAAAAACCACACCAAAAACCTAGAAACCACAAGCAGAAAATTCCTTCCCTCAATAAATGCCTTACTTTATCTATCTTTCCCTAATGGTGCCAGTCATATGTTGCTGTAGAATTCTTCAGAAAGGAAGCCAAGGGGTCAGGAGAATTTGTTACTTAAGAAAGATGCAAGAGAGATGAGAAGAGTGATTGGTATGCAGTTGGAGGACTGAGAAAAGCAAAGGACACAGTGGTGTGGGCATGTCTTTAAATCAGCCTTCTCTCTTGGAACATGTTGCTGATTACAAAAATGCACACTTCATTTAAATAGGGCCTTCTTACATTTTCTTTCATTCACCACTAACAACACAAAGTCAGTGGCTTGTTTTTAATCCATTTCACTGGTTTATTAGCTTACTTTCTTTCTCTCTTCCACTTTCCACTTTACTCAATTATTTATTAGATTTCTACTTTGAGCCTGGAACCATGCAAGGCACTGGAGATGCAAAGGTGACCAGGACAGGCATTCTTCACTCTCACAAAGCTTAGAGTCTAATGGGGAAATTAACTGACAATTACAATATAATGTGTTAAATGGTATGAAAGCAAGTAGGAGGTACAGTATCTAAGGCAAAATCAGGGGCTCAGGGGAAGTATTTTTGAAAAAGCTTAGAGACCTGGAAGATGTGTAAGGAGTAGCTAGGGGTGCAGTGGGAGGTAGAAACAGAGAGCAAATAGGGATATCAGAGGTTCTGAAAGGGGTTAGTATAGCCTTCAAGGTGACATTTCAAAAAATGGGATATTCTGGGCTGTCACAATAAAGAGAAGGGGGATGTCACTGGTATTTACTAGGAGAAAATGAGAATGCTGGATGCTCTGCAGCATGGAACAATGTCACATAATAGCAACTAAAGTTTCACATCACACATGAACTTTTATTGTCTTTACATGGAAAAATCGCATAGATGGGAAATGCTGTTCATAACATAATCTGAGCTTAGAACCTAACTCCATTTAAATGCACAGTGTATTTTAAATATGACGTATTTCTGTATGATTTTAATATTCAATGACTTTTCCATGAATGCTATTTACCCTGTAAAACAAATTGAGGGAAGCCTGCACTTTCTTTTGTCCAGAATTTACCAAGAGCTATTCATTATGTTAGAAAATCATTTCACTAATGGAACCCAGCTTGAAGAGCTGCCAATACCAAAACTGGCAACATCAATGTGCATTTTGTCACATACAAGTAAATGACAGGAGACATCTGAAATTTCTTCACAGAATAACTAAACAGTATTAATGAAAAGATATGCAATGCAAGAATTCCTAAAAATTCAATTTAATTTGATGTTAACAATCAGCTAAGACCAGAGAGCTTTGTTAATAAAGATGATTTAAAAACATCCCACATTACTATGTCTTATTTCAAATAGTTACAGCACAATGAGAAATCTAAACTGTAAAAATAAATATCAAAATCATGTTATCACTGCGGCATCCAAAGTTATAAGATAGGGAATGGTTTTATCACAATTATACTTAAGACTTGGGTGCCTGGGTGGCTCAGTTAATTAAGTGGCTGCCTTCCGCTCAGGTCATGATCTCAGGGTCCTGGGATCGAGCCCCGCATCGGGCTTCCTGCTCAGAGGGGACTCTTGTTTCTCCCTTTGCCCCTCCCTCCCCACTTAGGCTCTCTTTCTCTCTCTCTCACTACAAAATCTTTAAAAAAAATCATACATTAAGACTCATCTGTAAAAGTTTCCTACTTCCCCATTTCTTTTGTTGGAGTCTATAAATTGTCTCAGCACATTATCCTTATTTTGTTTAAGGTTATTTTCTTTTTCTATTACCATGTATAGGCATGCTTTGTCTGCTATTACTTGTCACAACATGTTTTAGTTCTAGGTCCACCCATATTACCGCTTTCTCTATCCTGCAAAAATGACTTCTCAGCTCTTCACTTGTCTTAAACCCAAATTATAAGTGGGTGTATGATTATGTCATTGTGTCTTTTACTACGGTGGTGGCCATTTAAAAACTGAAATATAATAAGTTACTGTTTGGTTATTCTCCTTCATCATGGGTATTAGAGCAATAAATTCATTTTAAAAAGTAGGTAAGTACGTATATGGGTAGGTTAGATTATCTATGACAAAGATAATGATTTAAATTATTTATTATAAAATGGTGGTACCAGAATTGAAAGGACTCGGAAGTGACAAGCAGATGACAATGCAAGCGTTACAGCAAGCATGGGTGATGCTGAAGAATGTAAGGGAGTGGCTGAAGGTGAGGTAAGGAAAGTGTTTTTCACAATGCTGAATATAACTCATTAGTAAACTGTGAAATCAATTCACTGGGTTACTGAGTTATTACCATGCAAGGAAGGCAAGGAAGGTTAAAGGAAATCTGATTCAGCTGTGTAGGGGTCAGGAACTTGGGGTTTGTTTTATGCTTCACAGATGATTCTGAAGCAGCACTGTCCAACTGAATATAATACAAGCCACAAATATAAAACTTTTTCGTAACCACATTGAAAAGAAAAAGGCAAAATAAACATTACTTTTATTTACCTGAAAATACCCAAAGTAGTATAATTTTACAAAGTAATCAATAAAAAATTGAGATATTTACATTTTTTTAATACTAAATCTTTGAAATCCATGCTCTATCTCATCTTTATAGCACATCTCAATTTGGATTAACCACATTTCAAGTGTGGCTACTGGCTACCATAGAAACAGCACAGACGTGAAGGATCCAGATTTGTCAACCACTGAGGATACATTTTTGAAGAAAGAAATTAGGTTTTCAGTGAAGCATCTGTGTAGAAGAGCCATTCTACTTGATAACCCCATTCAGAAGAAGAGATAAATTTGTATCTTAAGAAAGTTACAAAAGCCCTTAGCTTCAGAATAGAAAAGAAAGCATGTAGTTTTAGGCTCTGATACATAATTTTTCTATATCAGATATGCTACCACCTACATAATCTTACCCTAAGTATTAATATTCACTGGTACTGTATCATACAGTTGCTCATTTGTGATTTCTGCTCATTTTTAAAATTGATTTAATTTTTATTAAAAAAAAACCCCCACGGTTAATGACCAGATTTCATCACCAGGAGTTTTAAAGAATGCATTCTCCTTCACTGTTACTTAAGTAGTTCCAATAGTTACAGAACTTACAGGTGTCAGCTCAGCCTGTTCTTCTGTGAAGTCAGTATGATGCTTGGCCTGCTTGCTGGAACATCTCAGAGAAATAGCATGCTGTGAAAATGCAGGAAGGAAGAAAATGATAGGTAAAGGAGGTGGAAGAGGGCCAGTCTCATTATCATGCAGGAAGAGAAAAAGATCACTGAAATGAATTGTTGAAACAAAACCATAATGAAAAGTTGCATGCATCTTTCATTATATTTTTCAAAAATAAAAAAGGAGCAGATGATCCTAACCCTTGATAACTTCAGGATAACCTCACTTCTGGACAGCAGAGCTCTATGGGAAAACACCAAGGCCAGTACCAATTCCTGCTTCAACGGGGCCTTGACTGCTGTTTGGCAGTACTCTTATTCCTCTTTCCACTCACTCCCTAAGGCATTCCCTGTAAGTTCGTTGTAAGTAGTTTCCAAGTTGGTCAAGTTTATTTCCTTTCTTTCTTTTTTTTTTTTTTTTAAAGATTTTATTTATTTGACAGAGAGAAACACAGCCAGAGAGGGAACACAATCAGGGGGAGTGAGAGGAGGAGAAGCAGGCTTCCCGCCAAGCAGGGAGCCCGACGTGGGGCTTGATGCTGGGTCTCCAGGATCCTGACCTGAGCCGAAAGCAGTCGCTTAACCAACTGAGCCACCCAGGCGCCCCGAACTTGGTCAAGTTTCTAGTTACACCCTTCTATCTCTACTCACTGAACTCACTCCCCCCCGCCATTACTAATATCACATGTATCAAGAGGACTTTCATCACCAAAATGAATCCTATAACTACACCTGTTTTCTCATCTTTCTCTCCATTTCTATATGAATAAATATGTATTTCCCTCTAAAGTTAAGCATGTCCTAGATCCCACTCAATGCCCCTCATTCTCAAGTCTCTGACACTCAACTAGTACAGTTTATTGGGAGTGGGAAGGATAGAAAAATATTCAATACTTCTGGTATATACCTCTTGTTAAACTAGTGTTTTCTCCTTTTCACTGCCTAATTTCCTGAATTCAGCTACCCTGTACTCCCCTCCACTTATCTCTCAATTTCCCACAATCTAGCATCCATCCTTCTCCAAGTCTGGACACTTTGAATTGTAATGCATTCTGTAATTCATTCTCAAAGTCATCAATGACCTCTTAACTGAGGTTTTCTGTCTTTCCTATCATGGCACTCACCACACTGTACTGAAATTCAAATTGGTTGTATTGGCACCCTCTTCTCAAACTATAAATTATAACCTCATAAGGACATTGTGTATTCCATTCACATTTCATCCCTTACAGCACAGTGCAATGTAGAGGCACTCAAAATATTTAGGCATGTGTGAATAACTATTTCTTCTCAGACTTCATGCTACAAGTTTGCCAAGTTCAAGACTGCTTTTGCTTTGCCCTCTCTACATTATCTCCTTAAACATATTCAATAGCATTGCGTCAATCACTATTATCAATGGCAGATCTATAAATCAATACTGTCAATATCCTCATTCTTGGGAAATAAATATAGACTGAAGTATTAAAGGCTAAAGGAGCATAACAAATGCAACTGACCCTAAAATGGTTCAGGAAAACAAGTGTATATATAAAAAGAACAGTAAAGCAAATCCGCAAAATGCTAAAAAATCAGTGAATCTGAGTAGTTTCCTGAGTTCTCTGTACTATTCTTTCAATTTTTTGAATTTCATATTATTTTAAAACAAAATTTTTTAAAAAATCTATTCTCTGTAGACTCAATATCACACAAACTCCCATATTTCCAAATGCTTATTGGTTAATTAAGAAAAATCTAAATCTGAAGTGTTCAAAAAAAGAGATGACTACCTGTACACCATGTTATTAAACAGTATGATGGAACATTAGTTATTAAAATTCAACACATCCGGGCGCCTGGGTGGCTCAGTTGGTTGAGCGACTGCCTTCGGCTCAGGTCATGATCCCGGAGAACCGGGATCGAGTCCCACATCGGGCTCCCTGCTCGGCGGGAAGCCTGCTTCTCCCTCTCTCACTCCCCCTGCTTGTGTTCCCTCTCTGGCTGTATTTCTCTCTGTCAAATAAATAAATAAAAATCTTAAAAAAAAAAAAAATTAAAAAAATAAATAAATAAAATTCAACACATCCTCACCAAAAATGAACATGGCCAAAGTGACAAAAACAACAGAAATAGTACATAAGCGAAGATTAAATGTTGCTACATTATTAAAGATGTAAAGGAATTATGGGATGATATAAACAGTTCATTTACTATTAGGTTCCTTTTCCACAAAATATTTAAATACTTTTCTACAAAAAAACAAGAAACAAAAAAACTCCCCAAATGCAATTTTTACCTCAAAATGAATCTAGGGGATCAATTCTGCACATCAATTTTGCTCTAAACATGTTCAGTTCCAAAGACTTTTGCTTGTTATCAAGCTATCAAATTCTCCAACAATCCCTCAAAAACTCCAAACGTCTCTGCAAAGTTAGTTATGGATCACCATTTTCTTGAAATGAATCTGTTGAACATGTTAGAATGAAGTAGCATTTACAAGTCAGAATCATGTGATCTTGTGCTGGTGTAGGTGGGGCAGGGGATGGTGGTGTATAGAAAAGCACTGACCTCACATAGAAGCCAAACCATAATCAAGGAATGGCCTTATATCAAAGACAAAACACTTTCTTTTGGAAGCTAACACCTTAGATTACAACAGGAAAAAAGAAGTGGAGGTCTGTGAACACACATTAGCATTTCAATAAAACAGATTTACATTCATCCTTTGCTGACATGTGCATTTTTCACAAACATTAAAAATGACCAAAGCACTGATGGATGATAAAGAATGCAGACCTTAGTTTGAGCTTCAGCTTAGCTATTTACTGACAATGTGACTCTAGGCTTACTATTTAACCTGTTTTCTCATGTATAAAATAGAGTGATCACAGCATTTTCTCCAAAAGTTGCCATAAGAATTAAGTGAATAACATTGGAAACTACCAGTCCTCAACTGAATTTCATTTAAGTCTCAATTTACTTAAATTAAAGCTAGTTTTGAGAGTTGTTAAATTTTAACAGTACATGTAGAAATATACTAAAACACCACAAGATGGGGATGTTACCGCATAAATCTTTTTGTCCTTTACCTTCTGCCCTTGTACTTCCGGCTCTAGGTCTGGGTCTAAGAGCACTGGCCAGTCTATCTAACCTGTCTTGATTGTTCTTCAATTCTGTGATGAAGTAGCATGGTACTGTAGTATGAGCTCTACAACCACACTGCCTGGGTTCAAATTCTGGGAACTTAGTCACTCTCTGCCTCAGTTCCTTCCACAGTGAAAATGGAAGTAATGGTATTTCACAAGACACTGCAGATTCAGCAGGTTGTTAAGCACAACGCCCAACACGAAATAAGGGCCCAATATAGTAGGGGATATTATTTTTCTATTTTACCCCCTTTTTTTCCTTCTCTCCTTTTACTAGCCATTATATAACCAGTATGTGTCTGAATTCTTTCTAGAATTATTTCTTTTAGGGCACCTGGGTGGCTCAGTTGGTTAAGTGTCTGCCTTCAACTTGGGTCATGATCCTAGAACTCCCGGGATCCAGCCCCTCATCATCATCATCATCATTGGGCTCCCTGCTCAGTGGAGAATCTGTTTCTCCCTCTGTTCCTCACCCCGATCATGTTCTCTCTCTCTCTCTCAAATAAAATCTTTTTTAAAAATTCAAAAATTATTTTTTACATTTTATAGTCCTTATTCATTTTAATAACAGATGAATACATTTATATTCTTATTCAAAGAAAGGGTACTTCACCAGCCCTCCACAACACAAAATGAAGGAAAACCAGACCTAAAATCAAATAACGATGATCTTTTATTTCTTCAGAGATGAAAAATTACACAGACTACTAGGGAATACACAAAACAAGAATCCCGGGATATATGATAATGCCGACTGGGGTAGCATGTTTGAAAAGTATGAGTGAGAACTAGACTTTCGCCTTGGTGTTTTTTGTTTTTTGTTTTTAGATTTTATTTATTTGACAGAGAGAAACATAGCCAGAGAGGGAACACAAGCAGGGGGAGTGAGAGAGGGAGAAGCAGGCTTCCTGCAGAGCAGAGAGCCGGATGTGGGACTCCGGGATCATGATCTGAGCCCAAGGCAGTCGCTTAACCAACTGAGCCACCCAGGCGCCCCTCACCTTGATTTTCACTAAATCTTCACCTCCTCTTTCATCTTATACCTATTCTTTTTTTATTTATTAACTTTACTAGGCCAGAGAAATCTGGAATTAAATACCAGATGTGTACATGTGAATAAATTTCAGTGAAATGTAGCAACACAGCCATTAGAATTTTAAGAGAAATATAGCTGTGATAATTGAGAAGTCAATTAATAATCCCAATCTTGTCAGATATGCAGACCTCTTAAAGTCTGAAAAAGCCTTATACTTTAATCCAGTTAATACTTCAGACCAAAAGGTTGTTTGATATAAATAATTTAGGACTTAAATGCCAGTGGGGTTCCCCACCCCCAGTGCTCCAATAAACACAATTGCTATTTTCTTTCTACTACCTCAATTTCTACACACATTAATTCTTGAAATAGTTCTGAAAAGTGGAGAAACTGGAAGAATTTATTGCACTAAACCTATGATATGCTGCTAGCATATCAGAAGTTATAATGGTATATCCATGAAAGATTTCACTTAGGAAAAAACTATAAATATGAGGAAAATAATTATAACATTCAAAAGTTTTGGGAGCTCAGATTCCCAGGAATTTTTTCCTATAATATTTATAATACAATCATCAAGTATTATAAAGACTCAACAAAACCTTCTGACTCTGCCTTAATAAACTACAATCTTTTTTTTTTTTTTTTTTTAACGTTTTTAAAAGTTTATTTGACAGAAATAGCACAAGAGAACACAAGCAGGGGGAGTGGCAAAGGGAGAGGAAGAAGGAGACTCTTCACTGAGCAGGGAGCCTCATGTAGGGCTTGATCCCAGGACCCTGGGATGGAGCCTGATGCGGGGCTCGTTCCCAGGACCCTGGGATCACGGCTTGAGCAAAAGGTAGCCAAAGGTAGCCGCTTAACCGACTAAGCCACCCAGGTGCCCCTACAATAATAGCTTTAAAAAGCATTTTCATTTTAAAAGTACACTTTCATGTATAAAACTCCAAATTTAGAGGCATCATTAACATTTAAATCTCACCAGAAAATAAATATAAAGGAATATGCTAGCATTAACTTTTTATCAGTGAACCTTATTTTATATAAAATTTATAACATGCAATTACCAGTTATATTTGCAAACTTCTATCTAATTGAAAACTATTGTTTTATCAGTTAACATGAATAAATGTACTATAACAATACCAGGAAATCAGCTGCAACATTTATTTCACGTTGGTTAAGATATAAAAAAAAAAAAGAGAGACCTTACCAGAATTTATTTCAACCACGCTGAATTCTAACTTAAAAACTTAGTGGATGGACATTACTGATGGATTTCAAAAGAATACCGACTGAAATTATTCTATAATCCATTTTTATGCTTATCCAAAGAAAATATTTTATACTACAACATTCTTTAACATTTAGAAATCATTTTTTAACAATCAGCCTTACATTTTTAAGATACTGATAAAAACTGGGAGGCAAATGTAGTTTCATAATTCAAATGCAGGCTTCTCAGTTACTTGACCTACTTAATCTCTTCTTTGGAATAAATGCCCCTACCAAAGGGATAGTGGGAGGCTTAAATGAGACAATATATGTGAAGCGCCTGAAAACAATAGTATTTCAACAGAAGTCAGGAAAGAGAAAGGCAGGGAAAAAGACATTACTTTTCCTGATGTATTGTACTGTGCCTATCCTGTTCACGTTAAGAGAGCAATATAACATAAGCCACAGTATTATTTCATTTTTAGATGGGCAGTTTAACTACCCATGTCCCCAAGATGGAACAGTACCAATTTCAACCTGACTTTTCTAACTAGGCACAGAAGTCTGTCAAAGCACTAGGAGGCAGTATTATGACTGGCCAAATAAGAGAAAGAGGAAAGATGGGAAAACAGAGGCAGAGGAAAAGCAAATCCTCTAAGGACCTGCAGGTCACTGCAGGGATTTGGGTTTTATAATAGGATACAAAGTCTTTGGGTTTGAGAAGACGAGGGGCAAGATCTGACTAACTTTTAATAGGACCACTCTGGCTTCAGTATGGATAGTAGACTATTAAGGAGAAGGTAAACAGGATGACTAGGAGGGAGACAATTGCAAAAATTTACATCAAGATGATATTGGCTTGGTGGCAGTGAAGGTCGTGAGAAGTGATCAAATTCTGGACACACCTGGAAGGTAAAGGCAACAGAATTTGCTGCTGGCCTGGAATGGGAGTAGAAAGAAAAAGAGAAGTAGACAAAGACTCCAAGGATTTTGTGTGATGCACTGGAAGGACGGAAGAGCCATTAACTGAGATGGAAAAGACTTTGAAGGAGTTAGTTTGGGAGAAAAGACCAAGGCTTTGGTTTTAGACCAGTTAAATTCGAGCCATCTGTTAAGACATCCAAATAGAGACACTGATTAAAGATAGGATGTATGAGCCTGGAGTTCAGGGGAGAGGCACGGGTAAAAGATACCTGTATTTCTTTGTATCTAAGATGACTTAATGCTAGTACTTTATTGATCTTTATCAGAACTGTCAAAAGAAAACTTCACACAGGACTGCCACCTTGCTGACAGTGACAGATGCCACCTGACGTGGTCTCTCAACTTTGGCACAACTTTGGGTCGGATAATTCTTTGTTGTGTTGGCTAACTTGTGCATTGTAGGGTTTTAGCAGTACCTTTAATCTCTACCCACTAGATGTCAGTAGCATCCTTTTATCAGGGACAACCAAAATGTCTTTAGACACTGCTGAATGTGTGCTAGGGGCAAAATAGTTCCCAATTGAGAACCACTGTTTTAGAGGCATTAAAATGTGGGGAAAAGGTGTGTCTTAGATGAATGAAATAGGGTATTAAAATGTGGGAGTTGTCAGTGCTTAAACTCACAAGAAGAGTGAATACAGACAGAAAAGGAGTCAGGACTGTACCTTGGGGCACGCCAATGTCAAGAGAATGCAGACAGGAAAAGGAGATTATGCTAGATATGGCTCAGTGGTAACCATCTTAGTAGACCCAAGGAAAGCTGAATGTTAAGCCAGCACTAGAGAAAAGCAGAAGATCACCCAGGGTACATCATGTAACCTCAAAAGTCTCCAGAAGCATCAGAAGTGATGGTGGAAATGAAAGCAGGATTGGTTGAGAGCATACTTAAGCAAGCAGTTCACTCACAGACTCCATCCTTTACTTGCAGACCAACAGAGGTCTCAGGTTCAGACTGACAGTCACTCACAGGACCCAAAAGACCACAACCTGGCACCAAGTTCACTTAGTTCTACATAAAGACAAAGCATGATAGCATGAGACATGCTATCTTTAATAAAAAGAATCTATACAGGCCACCAGAAGCCTCTTCTGGGACCACCATTCTAAGGCACAGAAATCATGGAGGTAAGTACAGAAATCACCATGGCTTAGGGAAACTTCATACTCCACAGGAACTGTCAGTACACTTTAACAGCCAATGAGTATAGGTTCCAGGAACCCTAAGGGGATGTATTTATGTTCACTTACAAAACTGATAAATTTCACACCAGGAAAAAAAGGTCTATGTTTTTCCATACGCTTCTAAGTTCACTCACAGTCTTTCTGGTCCATATGCACTCACTAACTAGGGTTCAGTTTATAGTGAACAATATTACCTGGAAACATTCTAAAGTTATTAGTCAAGGTTCTAGTAAAAAAAAAAAAAAGCCAGGAGAAGGAAAACACCCAAGATAATATCCCATGAAGAAAAAAAGGGTTTAGACTTGCTAATAATGCTTTCTACTGAAAGCAATGATTCTCAGAGTGGGGACTTTTGCCTTACAGGTAACATGTAGCAATGTCTAGAGACACTTCTAGTTGTCAGAACTGAAGGAGGTGTGTGTACTACTGGTAACTGGTGGATAGGATAGATGCCAACGAGTCTGCTTAATGTCCTATAATATACAAGATAGCTCCCGCAACAAAAAATTATCTAGCCCAAAATGTTAGTAGTCAATGCTGAGAAATCCCGACCTAAAAGGATTAGATGGAAGTTCAGATACTAAACATTGAGGACCACCTTACACGGAAGGCCTTCTTTCCCAAATGGTCTGCTAAAGCACTAAACAGCTGACATATACCCTCTATTTAGGAGGATGGACGAATCCTCTTCTCTGGAGAAGCTCACACACCTGAGAGAAAGACCTAAGAATGAAACTAGAGGAAAGACTATGAGAGACAGCAAAGAATTTTAAGATGATATTAACAGAACACTAATTTTGTTTGAGCTAAGAGACTTAACTAGGGAAAGTCTGGAGTTGAAATAGTGATAAACATACCCCAAAAAACTATGCATTTTTAAATCTCAGGACAATTATTAACTCAAGGTAAATAAAATGCAATATCCCAGAAAGGAAATATAATAAAAGTATACAGTTTAGCACCAAAGTGCATGCACATAGTCATGATAAATATAAAACTGAATAGTAAACCAATCAAAATATATGGGGAGGACAGGGGAGAATGAGGAGAGAAGGGAAAGGAGTTATCTAAAAAGGAGCTGTCTATATCCTAATCTTCCAGAGTGAGAAGTTAGTATATAACACATACAACTATAAAAAAAATCAAGAAATACCAATATAAATACAGATTTAATGACACAGAGTTAAATACCTTGAGAATCAGCTAAAAGAATAGAAAGTTCTGACCCCTTGGGGCGCCTGGGTGGCTCAGTTGGTTAAGCAACTGCCTTCGGCTCAGGTCATGATCCTGGAGACCTGGGATCGAGTCCCACATCGGACTCCCTGCGGGAAGCCTACTTCTCCCTCTCTCACTCCCCCTGCTTGTGTTCCCTCTCTGGCTGTGTTTCTCTCTGTCAAATAAATAAAATCTTTAAAAAAAGGGGGGGCGCCTGGGTGGCTCAGTTGGTTAAGCGACTGCTTTTGGCTCAGGTCATGATCCTGGAGACCCGGGATCGAGACCCACATCAGGATTCCTGCTCCGCAGGAAGCCTGCTTCTCCCTCTCTCAGTCCCTCTGCTTGTGTTCCCTCTCTAGCTCTGTTTCTCTCTGTCAAATAAATAAATAAAATCTTAAAAAAAAAAAAAAAGTAAGTTCTGACCTCTGAGAGGATATAGCATGTGTGTACATGCAACAAGTCTCACGGAACTATTTTGACTCTTTCAACTCCACACATGCAAAAGTAATTAAAATATTTCTTAGAGATTTTATTTGAATATAGGGACAACTGGGATTTGGTAAGCCTCAGCTGGTTTTCTTGATTTGAAGAACAGACCAGATCCATAAAAAAGTACACTAAAGCAAATTTCAGGTTTGCTAACCCACTTTTCTACTCATCCAGGGAAGACAAAAGAGCAGGACGCATAGAGAAAAATTTAACTCCTTTCCCGCTTTATTCCTGGTTTTACTCACCAAACTTTATTTTAAACATTACACTACAACTCTGGTATCTTTGCCCATGAATACCACTAGGTAGAGTTTGCTGGGAGAGGACACCTGACCTCAGGTATCTTGACCCACCTCAAAATAATCTGATTAGAAAGAAGAAATATCAATATAAAACACAGAATAACCAAGAAAGCACACCTCTAATAATGCATTGCTCATATCCCAACAGGTAAATCTAAAAGACATAAATGATACATACTATATAGCTGGTGTGAAATATAATCCCTAGATATCACCTCACAGAAATAAATTTTTAAATTCTCTACAGAATATGCACCATTTAGATGATCTTCATATTAAATAAGTGAAAATTTATTTTTTAGACTGATATACCTTTTCTTTACAAGCAATTAAACTCAAATTTATCTCCAAACCATGATTCCTGCTTCTTTTGTGTTTCACAGTGCCCAGAACAAACTGGGTACATTAATGGATACAAAGAGTTATTAACTGATGGAAATTAGTCTAATGAATTAAATCAATGGGGGAAAAAATTAAAGTTGAGTAATAGGTGTGAATTTTCAATTTCTCTATAAGTCTTTAAATTACATTTTATAAGATTTTACCTTAGTATTGATTATTCATAAATAGATTCTTTTACCCTGTGGTAGATAGGATTGTAAACTAAAACTGAACAGAAGACTGGCTTTATTTTACCCACACTGATCTTTTTTGCTGCTACCTGTAACAATACTGCCTTCTTCTTGACAAAAATATTCAATGAAGAATTTACCTACACAAAACTCAGCTTTTGCTAAACTTATTTTAACACAAATCCATTCCTTGCCCTCACCCCATAACATCCAGAAGAACTCTGTCCTTTAAAAATCTGTTCACATAATATATTATCACTTTTGATTATCTGAACCACCGTGTGAGGATTAGACCATATACTACTAGACCCATTTACTTATGAGAAATTGATGTTTGCAGAATCATTCATTTAAGGTCCTATGGATAGTAAGTAGCAAAGGGAACACTGGGAACCCAGTTTTCTGATTCCAAGTCCAGTGGCTCTTTCCACTACAGTACATTGACTCTTTGATAATAAAATAGAATCCTGGAGGACTACAGTGGTGGTAGGCATTTTTTTCTTAAGTTGTTGTCTTATAATAAACATACATTAAACAGTAGTTACTATTACTATTATAACAATTAAAACGGCTTTGCAAAATACTATTAAGCATAAACCACATTTCAAGTTTTTAATATGAAACAAGTGATATTAATTCAAGGGCTTCAAATAGCCTAATAATAAAATGAAGAAGCTATCTTAATCATGGTGACATTGCTGTATCTGGTAATATATTCCTTCTGTAGTGATTTTAAAACTTAGTTCAGAAGGATCCTGACAAATTTTAAGTGTAGGAAAAAAAAGTTAATTAAAACTAAATTAAAAAAAAAACAAACATTCCTTCCTTTTTAAAGTACTACAATAGCAGGGAAAAAAAGTTCCATTTACCTCAGTAATTGGCTGCCCCTGATGTGTCAAATCCAATTCTTGAGGGCGTGTTACTTTATCAATATCCAACGAGTCCATGCTGGAGGTTGCAGAGGTGATGCTGGAACGAGAGGAGTTACTAATAGAGCGCACTTCAGCATCGCTCACTGTGCCTGCTGATGCTGTTCTTCTGTGCTGGTTAGTTACTAAGGGCTTAGTATCTTCTAGTACAGATTGCTGAGCAGCCTCATCCATGCTCAAGGAAGCCTGTTCTAACTGTGCAGTGATGTCATCCAGGGAGTAATTGGCATGCGATGGTTTCGTTATCCTGTTAGATGAAGACAATCCTTTCAAAGTGCCATGTTTTGATGTATGTCGGCTAGCAGGTAATTTCTGAGTGGCTTTCGTTTCTGTGATTTGACGCTTACTATTTCCTGCACCAATACTGCTGAGCTCCTGCTCTATGGAGCAGAGATCGGCCATCAGGGCATCCAGATCCACAGTTTCTCCCTGATTCAGAGCTTCTGCAATGAACAATACATACATGATGTTTCCAGAATACACTGAATCAGAATTTATACATTCTATTATAAATCTGTCAATGAATGCAAGGGAAGAAGCCAGGAAATTTATCCTACTGGGCCTAAAGCCTATCAAATACACTATTTCTAAGAGGTTTTTTGTTTTAAATTAAACAGAGAAATTTTTAAAAGCAAATAGTCCATCTTTTAAGATCTGTAGTAATCAGTGTAGAATAAAATTATGAGTTGAAAGATTAAAAATAGCAAAAATCATATACTGTCCTATGGTTTTAACCACATCCCCCATGCAACTTTTTACCATCGGCTCTATGTTGTTAACATGATCAGTGCCCTGGCAGAGCTGTTAATACTTAAAGAACTGAGAGCATAGAGAGAAAAATGTAAAATGTAAATCCTAAAATATACTTCAATACTTAAAAGAGCTAAGAGCATAGAGAGAAAACTGTAAAGCCTAAAAAATTACAATTATGATGTCAATTCCAATATTAGAAAACTGATTAAGCAGAATACATTAAATAAAGGCCAGAGGCTGATTTAAAACGTACTAACAAGTAATTTCATTGATTTCACTGGACTTTACTCCAATGAAAATACAACAATGGAAGTAAGTTTGTCATGGGGTACCACCTGAGTATGAACTTAATTATTAATAAATAGAAAACTATTTCAGTTATGCTCTAGTTTGGTTTTTTTCTGTGATCATTTGAACTAGTAATAAAATGCACAAACCAAGAAATCTAAGAACTCAGTTGTTATGCATGTAGTTTTTTTTGCTTTTGTTTTTAAAGATTTATTTATTTGTCAGAGTAAAGAGGGAACACAAGCAGGGGGAGTAGGAGAGGAAGAAGCAGGCTTACCCATGAGCAGGGAGCCCGATGAGGGACCCTGGGACCATGACCAGACACCCAGGTATCCTACATGTAGATTTTATATTGAGCTACTTGGAACTGTAGCTGCATTGCTTCTGCATTATATTATTTAGTATACTATTTTACATTTTATTTCCAGTTACATCTTACCATTCAAGTTGTATATGGAGAAGCGATAAGAAAAATTGGCCATATTTGTTTCCTGACGAAGAGGAGATCTTTTTACTGGTTCCATGGGCTTATCAGAATCCAAACTCTAGAGAAAGTTTAATAAGTCATATTATTTTCAGGCTTCAACTATAAAAAAGAGAAATAAAGCTTGCTATTTGATTAGGTGAGCTATCATATAACAGTTAATAAAACCAAAGTTTAGATTCTAGTTTTAAGGACAAGTATACTTAATTGTCTTTCATATTGTTTTGGTTATAGTTGCTTCAACTTTTACATATATGCTTACTTAAGGCATTTAAGACCATCCTAATTTGGTGTGAATATCTTTCCACATACATCAAATATAGTGACTGAGCTCATTTTACATAAATTCACTATAAGCTAAATATATGAATATGGGCATGGTACGATACAAAACAGAAAGGAACAAGGCAGAGAATTCTGTTATCTCTTTCTTCAAAGGGATTTAATTTTTGTCAGTATAGTCTCATTCTTGGCATGAAATACCCTGAGGATAAGGCACAATTCTGGACTCAAAATGAGTGAGATCTAAGATCAGTTTTTTCCTTTGTATTTACATATTTATTTCTATTAAATTTTTTTCATCTTAATTCTAGTTAACTTATTTATATTAGTTTCAGGTGTACAATACAGTGATTCCTCAATTCTATACATTACTTAGTGCTCATTACACCATTCCCCTCTGTTAACTATCAATTTGTTTTCTATAGTTTGGAGGCAGGTTTTTGGTGGTTTGTTTGTTTTTGGCTTTCTTTAATGATATGCTTGGATCCCTCTCTCTCTCTCTCTCTCTCTCTCTCTCTCTCTTTAAGATTTTACTTATTTGACACACAGAGAGAGAGCACAAGTAGGGGGAGCTGCAGGCAGAGGGAGAGGGAGAAGCAGGCTCCCTGCTGAGCAAGGAGTCTGATGCGGGCCTCAATCCCAGGACCCTGGGATCATGACCTGAGCTGAAGACAGATGCTGAACTAACTGAGCCACCCAGGTGCCCCAATCCCTTTCTGTTTCTTCTTTGCCTATCTATTACTGATTTTTGATTTGTATACTAGGTTTGTAAATAATATATGCATATAACCGTTTATGTTAAGTTGACTGTTACTTAAGTTTGAACCCATTCTTTACTCCTCTTCCCCTCATGATTTAGGTATATGGTATCATACTTTCCAACCTTTTATTTTGTGACTCCCTTGACTGATTTTTAGAAATATACTTATTTTAACTGCTTTTGTGCTTTCTACTTTTCTTATTCCTATTTATAGTTTTCCACTCAAAGAGTATCCTTTAGTGTTTCTTACAGATCTGCTTAATGGTCATGAATTCCTTTAACTTTTGTTTGTCTGGGCAACTCTCTTTAGCTCTCCTATTCTGAACGAGTCTAGCTGGAAAGAATATTCTTGGTTGCATGTTTTTGCCTTTCAGCACTTTGAACATATCATGCCACTCCCTTCTGGCCTACAAAGATTCCACTGAAAAATCAGCTGATAGCCGTATGGGGTTTCTCTTGCTTGCAACTGTTTTCTCTTGCTGCTTTTAAAATTCTGTCTTTATCACTACTTTCTGCCATTTTAATTACTATATATCTTGGTGTGCACCTCCTTGGACTGATTTTGCTGGGGGCTCTTTGTGCCTCCTGGATCTGGATTTTTGTTCCCTTCCCCAGATTTGAGAAGTTTTCGGTTATTATTTCTTCAAATAAGTTTTCTGCCCCCTTTCCTCTCTTCCTCTGCGATCCCTAAAATGCAAATGTTATTATACTCTGGTGGTGTTACTGAGTTCCCCAAGTTTATTTTCATTTATTATTATTTTTTTCTCTCTCCTATTCGGCTTGATTGATTTCCATTACTGTGTCCTCCAGGTCACTGATCTGTTCTATTGCTTCTAGTCTACTATTTATTCAACTACTGTATCTTAAATTTCAGTTACTGGATTCTTCATCTCTGATTGGTTTTTATTTCTTCTATCACTTTGTTGAGGATCTCACTGAGATCCTCCATTCTTTTCTCAAGTCCAGTGAATATCTCTATGACCACTACTTTAAATTATCTATCAGGCATATTATTTACCTATTTTATTTAGCTCTCTTGCTGTGACTATGTCCTGTCCCAACCCCACTGGTTTTTAAAGTGCCAGGTGTTGAGTCCCACTGATTGTAAGAACAAAAGAAAACTCAGCCTGCTAGTCTTCAAAGCCAAATGTTATGGGGACACATCTTCCCCATGCAGGCTCCCTTGTCTGAGTCTGTTTCTCTCTCCTTTTTGTGCCCCAAATGCCACTCCCTTGCATCTTTGCCTTTCTTCCTCTCTTGGATGTGGCTTCTCTACATTTAGCTGTGGAAAGTTTGTTCTCCCAGTCTTCAGGTCATTTTCTGGGTTATTACACTGATATGGGGGTTATCTAGTTGTGTTCATGAGATACAACGTGAGGTAAGAATCTTCCTACTCTGCCATTTTCCCTGGAATTCCCAAGACCCAAGATCTTAACAGAGAGTGACTACGACTGCAGCCAACGATGGAATATACTTGTTCTTCTCAAGCTCCATTAAGATGAGGACAAAATACAACCCAGCTGTGATACTGCCCATGATAAGTCTAGAATCATACTGTACTTCAGGACAGAGTATCTTGTTATATTGCCACCTTTTTAAATGACAATTTTCCTCTCTAATCTTTCTACAGTAAAGAATATAAGCTGCTTATAACAGAAAAATTCAGGGAAAAGGTCAATAGTGTATATTTAAATAAATTTGCAAATATTAAGAACAGCCTTTTAGAACTTTAATTTCTATTTATAATTATCAAATAGATTTCAAATAAAAAAGAATGCTAGATAATCTGTAGAATCATGGAATTAGATTACATTTGTGTCTTCTTTATTCATTTGTCTCAAGAAAAAAGAAACCCATTCAGATAGTGTCCAACCAGTTTTTAAAGCTATCATATGAAGGGGATTCACAATCATTCACTGCCTTATTTCAAAATTCCACAAAATAGAAAATTCTTCAACCTCAAACCCTGTTTTTCTGCTGCAATTTAAGTCCTAATGCTTTTCTCAGTGAAAATAAAAAATACTAGGTAGTTTTAATATTTTTTGTAAAATAACTTGAATATAGTTGAGGACATATTAAGATTCACTCTATTACTAGATGAAATAAACATACTTGTTATAATTCCCTGCTGTACCAACAGTGCTGAGAGACCAAAAGAAATACTCCTTGACACCAAGAAATTGGTAACCTAGTAGGGTGGTTTTTAAACTTTCTGCAGGGAGTGGGGTGGGAGAGGGGGTATGGGGGTGTGGGGAGTGTAGGGCAAGTAACACGAGAATTTGGTAAAAGCTCTGAACTTTCTTCCAGGAAAATGCAAACACACAAAAAACTTTACAAACGATTTAAAAAGATTCACTAACCATTTAAAATTTAAACTCGATATAATATAAAGATGAAAAGCCTATTAACAAGATATATGTGATATGAGTGGATGCACAGGTGACACTTTGTAATAAACTAAAATAACGAAATAAACCTGAGGTTTTAGCCAGTAATAAAGTACATAAAATACTTTTTGGAAGCATTTGAAGTGTTAAAAAGCAACTGGTAGCAGTGAGCCACCATTACACAATGGTTAATATGTTTTGTTTCTAAAAAGACAGATTTATAGAATTAAAAAAAAAACAATTACAGTATTAGTTTACAAGCCAACTTTTTTGGTGAGTAGCTCATCACATTATATGGCAAGGAATTTAAAATACTGGGAAGAATACAAGTACCAAACCAGTTGAAAAGCTATCTGCTGTGAAATAGCAAAGACTTACTAGTCCACCTTTTTAAAAATGCAAGATCCAGTAAAACAAGATAAAAAAAAAGCTTTGCCATGGTTTTAAAATGCAGCCAGAAAGGAAATTTTGTCAGTACTCTAGAATTATAGAAAATACTTGCACGTGAGAGTATTACTTATGTTGTAAAATGTAGTAAATATTGACATTTATTAAGCTATGGAGGAAGATTTGCTAAAATTTAGACTTTTAGATTTTGGTTTTAACCTTTTAGCCAGCAATCTCAGTTTACCAAACAGATTTTAAATAATCCCTCTATAGGAACAAAACCTCTGTCTTAAGTATTTTTTTGTTTTGTTTCGAGACTCCTTTAAACAACCACATAAGATAATACTTTATGTTTTAGATTTACCATTTGTTTACTTGTTAACGTTTGGACATTTTCCCTGTATAGCAGTATTTAAAAATGGAACCTGTATCCATAGCCCTATGTCTACACAGTAAATTTTTACCACACAGTGATGGCTTAAAATCCTTGGACAATTTTTCAAGCACTATTTCTAACCTGGGTGAGTTTGTCTAGCTCCCCGAGCCAGGCTCCAAACATTTTGTCCAGGTCCTGATCTTCCTTATCACTGTCTTCTTCAGCACCATGGTCAATTTCTTCATCTGATAGCTGATCCATCTGAAATACAGACATTTGGGTAGAACGAAGTTTAACAGGTTAAACTTGAAAAACTATGCAGCATATGTTCTGATATATATTGTAACTCTCTGGAGTCAAACCTTCCAAACTAGAGATTGCATTATACAAGGAAATCAGAAGACTAATGGAGAGAGGGTTGACAAATGAGTAGGAATGAGTAACTAGGTTTCAAATTTTTAGGAAATTGTGAAAGAACAGAATGTATCAGATTACGACCAGAACCACAAGTAACAATAATTTTAAAATGCAGGGACTTCTCAATAATCAGGGGCTATTGTAGGAGTGTACTTTCCTCCACTAAGAGATCCCATAACACCCCCAAACTACAGAGAAATAATTTCAAGACTTCAATCCAGCACATTATTATCTCACTTATTCTGCAACAATCTATTTGGATACAAATAAGTATGTATCTTGTAAAATCTTATCCAAGAATCACCGCAAAGACAAAATTGTTAATCTAGTTTAGTTTGTTGTATCAGTTCCTCCTCTTACAGCGTTCTTTCTACCTTACTTTCTAATCATCTGACAAAATCCAAGGAACCAGAACTAAAATTTCCTGTATGTAGTGACTCTTCAAGTATAAGTCCTTGAAAGAAGAGATTATTTTCTTTATTCTCATTAATTATGTGATATCTGACATGGAATCTACATATTGCTTTGTAAAGGGAAGAAAAGATTACACAAAGAGCAATGACTGACAAGATACTTAAAGTTCTTAAAGATTAATCTAATTAATATAAAATATTTCAATCTAATTAATATAAAATATTTCAATATTAAAGGCACTGATACTCTCTTTTTTATTCTGGTATAGTTAACAAACAGTATTATATTAGTTTTAGGTATACAATGTAGTGTTTCAACAATTCCATACATTACCCAGTGCTCACATAACAAGAGTACTCCTTAATCCCCATCACCTATTTCACCCATCCCTCCCTTCACCCACCTCCCCTCTGGTAAGTATCCCCTCTAGTAACAACCGGTTTGTTCTCTATAGCTAAGTCTGTTTTTTGGTTTGTCTCTGAGAAATCTTTAGTAAAACCTACCTTTGCTTAAACCAACATATTCCAAATTAATTTGACCACAAATCCTTTCCCTTCAACTTGGAATAATACCTATTATCTTTTCCAGGGACACAATGACTATCATCATTCTACATTCCATGCTCATTTTTTTTTAAAGATTTTATTTTTTTGACAGAGAGAAATACAGCCAGAGAGGGAACACAAGCAGAGGGAGTGAGAGAGGGAGAAGCAGGCTTCCTGCTGAGCAGGGAGCCCGATATGGGACTCCATCCCAGGTCTCCGGGATCATGACCTGAGCCGAAGGCAGTTGCTTAACCAACTGAGCCACTCAGGCGCCCCTACATTCCATGCTCTTGACTCATATTTCTGAAATATAAATTTTGTTTCAGTGGATCTAGGCACTATTTGGAATACTACCTGCCTATTGGTTTAAAGAATTCCTCAGAGATTAAAGATATCCTTA
Organism: Spilogale gracilis; assembly: GCA_004023965.1. Classification (NCBI taxonomy): domain Eukaryota; kingdom Metazoa; phylum Chordata; class Mammalia; order Carnivora; family Mephitidae; genus Spilogale; species Spilogale gracilis. The sequence continues at coordinate 24,420 of PITA01007964.1, forward strand.
ATCTCAAACAAGAATTTATACACATATTACACATCAAAGCAACAATCCACAAAAGTAACTATGATCCTTTAAAATGTGGTTATGAGCTATGTACTTTAATTATCTAATGGGATGTCATGAAGCTCAATGTTAAACATTATTTTACTATGTAAAATTCTGCAGAAAGGATCGAATACTGTCACAAAATCAATCTGAACTGGATGGCTCAGTCAGTCAAGCGTTTGCCTTTGGCTCAGGTCATGATCCCAGGCTTCTGGGATCCAGTCCTGAGCCACTGGGCTCTTGGCTCAATAGGGTACCTACTATTTCCTCTGCCGGCCACTCCCCCTGCTTGTGCTCTCTTTCCCTCTCTGACAAATAAATATTAAAAAAAACACAAAAAACAAACAAACAAAAAACTGAACTTAGTTCTAAAGATATGGAATATCGGATCATATCCCATTTAATCACTTAATGGAAATAATTTTCCTAAGCTTACTGCTACAAAGGATCACAGCTTATCAGTTATTTCTAGTGTAAACTGATAATTCTCATTTCTTAATTTCACTACTAAAAGCATTTATAAAGCAGAGAATTCTCTTGACAAATGGAAAATACACCCACCAATTCCCCAAATCATACAATTGACTCTTAAAGAGATTTTTTTGTGTTTTTTTTAAAGATTTTATGTATTTATTTGACAAAGAGAAACACAGCTAGAGAAGGAACACAAGCACAGGGAGTGGGAGTGGGAGAGGGAGAAGCAGGCTTCCCGCAGAACTGGGAGCCTGATGCAGGGCTTGATCTTGGGCCTAAGGAGACGCCGAACAACTGAGCCACCCGGGTGCTCCAGAGATTTGGTTTTTATAATTCATTTGTGTTAATATTAGTTCTAGAATTTTTACTCATTAGAACTATTTACAGAAATATTTCAATAGAAACCTGGTATTATATTTCATTGTTCTACCTAGGAAAACAAAATGTTAGTACAAAGAAAAACCTCATGTGACTAGGTAACTCAATTACTCATATAAAAGTTGTTAGTTTGAGAACATCTATGAGTAGGAATATCCAGTCTTCAGAATGAAGGCCAACAAGCAGCAGAACTGGGAATTTTAAAAGTCAACTTCCTCTTCCTCCCTAATCTTTAAAACTAAACGCACTGGAATAATCCAGAATCTAAAATATTCTAGGAGGAATACTGCTTTGAGATAATGGCACTTATGCCTGCACTTCCCTTCTGAGCATACATTATAATTGCCCATAAGGAAGATGCTAATAAATGAAAGAATGAAATAGGAATATAATTTTGTATATAGTTTTGCAGAGCATATGCAAAATAGTTGAAAATATTTTTTTAAATTATTACATGGCTAAATGTAACTATAGACTCCACATCAAAGAATGGTTTTTTTTTTTACTTTTTCCTATTATTCAAACCCAGTAATTATTTGGATTTTTAAATATCTCTTTAAATATTTTTATTAATAGGTTTTTTTGTTGTTGTTGTTGTTTTTTAATCTAGACTACTGCAGATCAAAGTAGAGGAAAATATGGCTAGGGAGTAATAACAGAGAGTCATAAAATAAATGGAAATTATGAAGCAACTATCTGACTTTTACTATTTATGTAACCTTTGCCAATTTTTTCCATTCTTGAATTTGTCACCATGTGAGTTGTTTTATAAAAATTAAGACACTTATTCAGAGACCTTCCCAGTAAAAATTTAGGTCCTACAACATTTCTTAACAGATCTACATGCTAAAATAGCATTCTCCCTTCTCTAGAAACTGAAGTTGATTCTTATTTTCTTATACCCAGAACACACTAGGTGAGAGCATCCCCAAGTTTTCTTATAGGCTCTGTACTATTAAAGTCAGCAACACTGGTACAGAAATTTATCCTCTATTATATATTGATACCTGTCTCCAATTACATCACAATCCTAAATCTGAATTTCCCCAACATAATGCCCCGACTAGAAATGACAAGAGCATAAACTGCAAATAAAATACAACAGCCAACTGTCCCTCCAAAGGGGGGAAAAAATTAAAGAAAATAGAACTTATGAATCTTATTTTTAATATAATTTGGATTTAAAATAATAGCTTCTGATACGATGCTTTTCCTTAATGAAATGAAAGTGGAAATAGGCTCAAAGAAACTATAATACATACTAGACCAAATACTCTTAAATTATTCTATGGCTATTAGATTAGGTACTTTGGATGGGGGCCGGGGAGATATATTAAAGTTTCACTTTAATTCCCTCCTCCATTATATGTGAGGGAAACTATGTCCTGAAAGAATAAATGTACCCTAACACAAATGAAAAGGTTTATTCCCCAAAGGGCACACTTAATAAATACAGAATAAAATCCACAGGCAATGGCAGATCAAGAACACCCTGGGTGATCCTGGCCTTTAGGGACCTCTCTGATCTTTCATCCCACTCTCCCTTCCAGTCACACTGTCCTGCCTGTTGGTCCCTGGAGCAGGTTGGGGTGGAGAGGGTGTGAATTCTGTTTTGAAGATAGACTGAGGGATGCCAGTCAATATCCAACTGGAAAAAAAATGAGGAAGGGTTATTAGGACTCAGACAATGAGAAGGTTTAGTTAACCTGATTATTTCAAAATCATATATTTATTACAGAATAATCACAGGTTGCACAGAATAATGATTGAACTAATATTTTTAACTAATTCACATTTTTTTTCATAAAGTAAAAACAGAAATAATGGTGGAATGATCCACGACTGTTTACATGCTGACTGATTTCATTTCACATATGACAGTTAATAACTGCACTTCAATTATTACAGGTTAAAGCTTATATATGAGGGGCACCTGGGTGGCTCAGTTTTAAGCATCTGCCTTCAGCTCAGGTCATGATCCCGGAGTCCTGGGATCGAGGCCCATGGGCCTCCCTGCTCAGCAGGAAGCCTGCTTCTCCCTCTCTCACTCCCACTGCTTGTGTTCCCTCTCTAGCTGTGTTTCTCTTTATCAAAAAAATAAATAAAATCTTTTTAAAAATTTGTTTTAATTAAAAAAAATAAAGCTTACATATGGCAAGCTCCACAACACATAACAAAACTATCCACTTAGTATGCCTCAGTATAAGACAATATTATTTCCACTACATTTTTTTTTAAGCTAAATATTCAAGCATATTTTCCCTATTAGCTTTCCTCTTGGGAGATATTTTGGTTTACTACTCAATTTCCTCTATGAGATACAATGGTGATCTTTATCAAGAAGGCTGGGCTTAGAGTAGGGCTTAAGAATTTGAATAAATATATTCCAGGTAGGGGAAATTATAAAGAGCAAAGGAGAAAGTCTGTGTTTGTAAACTGTCATGAGATTGACTCAAATAAGAGAAGCAGAATAAAAGATTCTAGAAGTCAAGGACTACAGTAATATAGATAACCTTGGAAATCAAGTCTATTCTTTCCCCCAGAAGGCAACCATATTCTTAAAACACAAAAGTAAAGGGGTAGGGAGAGAAATGGTATTTTAGTCAGAGGACACGATGCCTGTGTAAGAGTTATTAGAGAAGGGAAAGACCAATAGAAGGCTACTGTAAATATTAAGTAGAGATAATTACAGAAATGGAAATTGAAGTCCTCAGAGGAACTACAACTTACACAAGCCACACAGACAGTGGTAAGAAAAATACATGGTATTGAATGAGGGTGCCTTATTTACTACTGAATTCCTTTTGTCCCTTTAACATTCAAAAATAATTGCTTTTTGTAAAAATAAGTATACTTAAAACCACATGAAAACTCTCAGAATGCAGGAGGAGTGCATTCAAGAGCATTTCTCCAGGTCTAACATGCTCAATATTCCAACGAGGCAAGAAAAGCTTTCATTTAATATTTGCTGTTCACCTACTTTATGCCAGATACTGGGGGAATACAGATGGACATGATAACCTCTGTCTTTAAGGAATATATAATCTGGGGATGCCTGGGTGGCTCAGTTAGTTGGGCATCTGCCTTCAGCTCAGGTCATGATCCCAGGGTTCTGGAATCAAGTCCTCCATGAGCCTCCTGGCTCAGCAGGGAGCCTGCTTCTCTCTCTGCCTGCCACTCCCCCTGCCTGGGCTCTCATTCTCTAAGACAAATAAATAAAATCTTAAAAAAAAAAAAAAAGGAATATATGATCTGTAAGAGGACACACAAGGGAACCAACAATGATAGAACAGCATTAAGTGCATAACAGAGGTATACTATATGGCTATAGTTTAACTTAGTTTGAGGCAAGAAGAAAGGGATGATACTTCAGACCTGAAGAATGAATGTACAGAGAAGAGGAAGTTTTAGGCAGAGGGACCAGTATGTGGAAGGGTATAAAGCTGTGACAAAGTAAGAACTTTTTTTTTTTCAGATTTTATTTGTTTACTTGAGAGAGAGAGAGATCACAAGTAGGCAGAGAGGCAGGCAGAGAGAGAGGAGGAAGAAGGCTCCCTGATGGAGCACAGAGCCCGATGCGGGCCTCGATCCCAGGACCCTGAGATCATGACCTGAGCTGAAAGCAGAGGCTTTAACCCACTGAGCCACCCAGGCGCCCATGACTTAATATTTCTAATACATAAGATGTGTGGTGCAGACCCTTGGAAAAGTGCGGGTGGTGAGGAATTGGAGGCAAAATTATAAGCGATATCAAAGAGTCTGGACTTGATGCTGTATGGCAAGCTATTTCCAATTGTGGTTTGCTGATGACCTACATCAAAATTATCTAGGGTGCTTCTTGTAAAGTCAGTTTTAAAAATGGCCTGTCCAAGAGCTACCAAATACTAATTTCCAGGGTCCTGGGGCATTTTTAACAAGTCACCCCAGGTATTCCTTATGCCTACTCAAGTCTGACAACTGCTGCAGTGTGTTGTGTTCTAATTACCGAGAGAACTTGCAAGACAAAATAAATGCAGTTTCACATAACCACAATTTGGTTAAAGGCAAAGTAAGATGTACACCCAAAGCCCATTAAGAAATTAGGCGGTGACAAGATCCCTTCATTAACATACCCTCATTACCACAGTTCCATGATTCTTCTGAGAGTTACTCATTTAGATAAAGAAAAGTTTTTATATCCAGTTATGTTTCAGTAAAACTCTATCACAAAAAGAGTTTTTGAAAAACCTCCTATGCTGCTCTATTCTGATAAATAATTCTGAAGAAAAACAGGCAATAGAGAAGGAGGGCTATAAAGACGTCCAGGTTCAAGGAGTGCCCCCAACTGTGCAAGATACAACTCTTGCAAAATAAAGCAGAAGGAAGGAAACCCAAATCAGACAAAACAGTAAGAAAAAAACTGTTAAAATTAGTAAGGCACAAAGAGAGGAAGAAGACTCATCAAAAGGAGGAGGGAGGAAGTCAGAGCAGAGAACGAAAAGGAGAGAAACAGGACACGATATAATATAAAATGAAGAGAGAACTGTGGGGGATGGAGTGCCATTAACTGTTCATCTGACTAGGGCACCCAGACAGAAGTGTGTTTGATTTACTTCTCTCTTGACCTACAAATCTTCAACACAGAATATAGTTCTGCTGTGAACTAAATGACATCATTTGTAAACTGCCCAAATGGAAACTGGGAATTGAATGATCCAACTGAATTTATAAGAGTTCTCTAGAGAATCAAGATATTAAGTGTATTTTAAGTATAGCAACATTTTCCTCAGGTTTTATCTTTTAATTTTGGATGGTCTTTTTTTCTTTTTTTTTAGGATACTGCTAAAAGTTTAATTTTTTAAGTTATCAAATGTGTAAATTCTTTTCCGGGCCAATTCTTGCACTGTTTTGGTCAGTAAATTCTTCTCAGTCAAGAAATCAGATAAATGTTTATGTAAATTTTTAGTTTTATTATTCATTTTCTGTGTTCTTACATTTAACATAGGTAGCTTAGTTTGGCATTACAGAACCCTAAATTGATTTTTCCCAAAATCTAATTCTTTTACATTTATATATTTATGTTCTATATATACACTAGGTTCTTTTTCTTAGGATCCTTTTCCATTGTGTGCCTAATTTTTAAGTAAACATCACTTTGTATTTTATTAATTTATAGAGCACATAAGTTAACTTAAAAAGAAGGTCAAAAGTTGCTTTTGGTAAATCCATTGCTGAAGTTTTCTGTTAAGTTTAGTGGTCCTCCACAGAAATAGCCCAAGTTTTCATAAACAATAAATCTTAAACACTGAAAAAATATAATTTTAAAAAATGTCCTAAGTTTTACTTCAGAGTCTAACACTTCCAAGTTTGCCCACAAAGAGCATTATGCCAAGTACTGCGCATGATACAAAGAAGGCAAAAAATACATTCTATGATTTCAAAGAACATTAATCCTAGCCATGGGAGAGATAGTAAACATTGAAGCATCTTGATTAAAAACTCTCTAAGAACAAAGTGCCTTTAGTAGGCCTGTGCACGAAGCAAACTTAAAGAAAACTACGGTTTCTGAAGTGCTGAAAGGGGACTGAGAAGGAAGCAATGTACATGTTATTCCAAGGCTTCATTGGAGCAATCTGAGTAAATTCAAGTAGGCCATACAAGTTTGGCCTAGTCTTCTGGGAGTAAGCTGACATCTGGAACTAAGTTTTGTAGTTTCTAAGGAACAAAACCTCCCCAATAAACAAGAGAGGTGTACTATTCCTGGGCTGGCCATCTTTCTTTACCCAGAGGAAAAAAAAAGACTAGGGGAAGTGATTCACCTCCTATGCTAAATCCTTTGTGTTTCAGTTTATGACAACCCAAGATGTAACTAACACATCCTCTTCATTATCATGTACATTAACTCTAGGTTAACTAAAGATCACATAAGAAAGCATAAAAACAAACAAAAACTAATTTTTTTTAAAGATTTTATTTGACAGAGAGAAACACAGCTAGAGAGGGAACACAAGCAGGGGAAGTGAGAAAGGGAGAAGGAGGCCTCCCGCAGAGCAACAAGCCCCATGGGGCTCAATCTTTGCACTCTGGATCATGACCTGAACAGAAGGCAAACACCTAATGCCTAACGACTGAGCCACCCAGGCGCCCCAACAAGAACTATTTCTAACAGAGGTTATGATGTCTACAGAAAGCTATTAATCAAAAGTGATTTGTTAATTTAATGTTTTACTTATCAAGCACTTAAATGCACCCCTGGCAAAGAAATTCCTTTCACAGAATAATGAACCATATTTGTTTTTTTATTTACATTGGATTTTTCACAATAGTGCATATTGTTAATCTATTAAACCCCAAACAGGAACTTCTTATCTGAAGTGAAAAAACCAATCTAAATTCAATGGTCTACAAAGAAACTCCTAACATTCTTAATAAATAAGAAATTCTAAAGATCAATCTTACAATTACTAGTTACACAGTATACCATAAACCATAATCTGAAATCACAGAAAAAAACAATAAACAAAAAATAATAGTAAGTGTAATATTCTTTTGCTTATATTCCACCTTTTCAAGTTCAAGAACTGTGAGAAAATAAATTTCTGTTGTTTTAAACCACCCAGTGTGTGGTAAGTTGTTACAGCAGTCCTCATACACATTCAGTTACAAGTTACCTACAGAAATGGGGCTTCCATGACTGCTACCAGAGATATTCAACTTGCTTACTCTGCTCCACACTTAGGGCTTTCCTGCTATACTACCTACATATCAATTATCTTTGGAGACAGCTGATATTGGGCATGTACTCTCCAGTTTCAACTGGAGGGAGAGTGCTGGACAGTAGTAGCCTGTGGCTTAGGAGCCATTTGGTCTATATTTTGAATCATCATTATGAACTCATGGTTTCAAAGAGATAGAAGAAATACAGAAGGGGTAGAAATAAAGATAGATATATGTTTATGTGTGTTTGCAGGTAGGTCCACTCAAAAGGCCCAGTAGCAATGACATTCCAGTAGCAATTACCATACCTTGCACCCAGTTTTTGGTTTCTAAATACGTATTCTACCCAAAAAGTAAACCAGAGACCTTGAAGTAATGATTCAAGGGTTGGGGCTGGGAAAGTAAGATGAAATCCTAGAATAATATCTTCTTGTGCCAGAAAGTGCTCAATAAAGATGGGGACATGTCAAAAGGACAAAGAAACCAGCCTGAAGGGGGTCCATAGAGCCTAACAGGGATAATTTAAGCATCAAAATCAATTATGACGGGAAAAAATAATAACCCATTGAATAAAATAATCATCTACGAACCCATACTAATATAAATAAATACATGGGAAAGAAAGCTCTTTCTCACAGGATGCCAATGAAGTAATGCAGATGAACTGACAGAAGATCACCATATGCAACCATAACTGATTCAGGCAAGAATCACTGATAGATGCTTAATCTTATGGGTGAAAATATGATAAGACAATTTACATATCTCCCCACAAATTACTGGGTGACACTACCTTAATCAAGTGGTAAAATTTAACACCATTAACATTGGGGCAGACCCACATCATAAACTTCCTGAGAAATAATGCACTGAGAAGATACATTATCATTTTGTGGTATTCCTTTTTTTTGTTTTTGTTTTTTAAAGATTTTATTTACTTATTTGACAGAGAGAGAGACAGTGAAAAAGAGACAGCACAAGCAGGGGAAGCAGCAGAGGGAGAGGGAGAAGCAGGCTCTCCACCAAGCAGGGAACCTGATGTGGGACTTGAAAGCAGGACTCTGGCTGGGATCATGACCAAGCCAAGGGCAGACACTTCACTACTGAGCCACCCAGGAGCCCCTTTTTTGTGATATTTCTGATAAAATGCATTACCTGAATTAAATCACAAGACATTTTACAAAAACATGAAGGTCAAAAACACAAAGGCTGAGGATGTGTTCCAATTTAAAAGAAACCTAAAGAGACCTGATAGCTAAATGCAATGCTTAATCCTAAACTGGCTCCTGGACCTGGAGAAAATATGCAAACATATAAACATAGCTATAAAGGACATTATTGGGATAATTGGCAGTATTTGACTATAGCTGCGGATTAGATCACAGTATTGTAGTGATGTAAGACAGTATCTTTGCCCTTAGGAAACATGCACTGAAGAATTTAGTCATAAAGGGGAACAATGTCTGCAATTCATTTTCAAATGGCTTAGAAAAAAATGTATGTGTGTGTGTAAATATATATAAAGGGAGAGAGGAATAATAACTAGGCAAAAAGTAAACAGTAAGTGAACCTAGGCAAAGAGTAAACAGTAAGTGAACCTAGGTAAAGGGAATGTGGGAGTAGTTTGCACTCTTCTTACAACTTTTCTTAGTTTCAAATTACATCAAAATAAATTAAGAAAGAGAGGGAGGGTGGGAAGGGAGATAAAGAAAGTGTGCCCTCAGGAAATTGTAGTTTAGTTAGGAAAACACAGTATGTCAACTAACTCATCATTTAAATTCAGAAAGAAAGAAAAAACACCATACTGGCAGAAAAACATTTTTACCAAATAATATAATGCAGTTAAGGTCCCTAAAAAATAACTGCATATTTCTCCAACACATGGGTTTTATTATTGTATGCATGTATTACCATACCATTTCATCACCATACCTTACCATCCTAAATTTCATTTGCCTGGTTTACTCACTTAATGTTTTTGGCTTATTTTGGTCATCATAAAATTAGTTTTAATGTAAATAAAAGCTTACCACTTTTGAAATATAATTACTTATCAGATAATTCTTTCACAGAAGCAAAGACAATCATTTCTAACCTTCAGATGAAAAAACCAAGTAACTGAATTAAAAAAAAAAAATTGGTTAATGTCACAGCAGGTCAGGAAGAAATCAGAATTCATTCTAAATCAAAGAGTAGTACACTTGACCCGTGAACAACACAGGCTGAACTGAATGGGTCCATTTTTATACAGATTTTTAAGATACAGTACAGTACTATAAATGTGTTTTTCTTATGATTTTCTTAACATTTTTCCTCTAGCTTATTTTACTGTAAGAATACAGTATATAATACCTATAATATACAAAATATGTGTTAATCAACTCTTTACATTGGTTATAAGGCTTTTGGTCAACAGTAGGCCATTAGTTACATTCTGGGGGAGTTAAAAGCTATACTCAGACTTTTCACTGCATGAGGGTAAGCAACCCTAGTTCCTGCATTATTCAAAGATCAACTGTACTTAACCAAATAAGAAGGCTTAAGCTAAATAAAGACTTCAAGATGGGTTTTTAAGTTGCTTTAAGAATTCTGTTGTTAAATATGAGAACAAAGGAGTAAAACACTTGTACCTTGCATTACTCGTTAACATAGTCCCTGACCTCTTGCCCAACATCCAGATGGCAAGTGCCCAACATTCCCTATCGAACAAAGCTGATGTCTGCTTTGTTTCATCTATCTCATAAACATAAAAATCTTTTTTTAAAAGATTTTATTTATTTATTTGACAGAGAAAAATATAGCTAGAGAGGGAACACGAGCAAGTAGAGTGAAAGAGAGAGAAAGAGGCCTCCTGTGGAACAGAAAGCCCAATGCAGGGCTTGATCATGGGACTCTGGGATCATGTGCTAATAGAAGTTACATTCAGTACAGTTCCTCATACAATGAACCAATCCATCTAAATAAAAGTCACATCACTAAACTGTAATTATCACAAAGTAATTCATCAATGTCAGCACCAGGAGACTCAACTATTTTTCTGTGCCTTTGCTCTCTTTCTTATTTTAATGACTACTACTACCTTGGTTCAGATCCATACTACAATGTCCTCAGATTATTCTAGCAATTTCCTAACTTACCTCTCTTTCTGTAACCCATCACCATCAAATTAACCTTCCTTAAAAACTTTTTTTATGTTGTGATTCTGCTCAAACATCCACAAGAGTTTGTACTTAATTCTCAATTAAGTACAAACTCTTCACCAAATGATTTCACACCCTCTCTGACATGGCCTCAATCTAAATTTTCAACCATATTTTCTACCCTTCGATCAACTCAAACTACATAGGATTCTCAAAAAACAAGCTATGCTTTCTTAACTTGGTCTTTGTTCATGTTTTCAACCTGACTGGAACAGCTCAACCTGTCAAAGGAATGTGAGAATACATTTCTCTCTCTCCCTAAAATCCCACTAAAATGACAGTAACAATTGTAAGAGGGAATAAACTCAAAAGGCAATGAAAGATAAAGATGGCAAAAGCGTCCAAAGACCAGAGATTCTGGTAAATTTCTGGAAGACAGAAACGGGAAGATGGGGCGCCTAGTTGGCTCAGTGGGTTAAAGCTTCTGCCTTCTGCTCAGGTCATGATCTCTGGGTCCTGGGATCAAGGCCCGCATCGGGCTCTCTGCTCTGCAGGGAACCTGCTTCCTCCTCTATCTCTGCCTGCCTCTCTGTCTACTTGTGATGTCTCTATCAAATAAATGAATAAAGTCTTTAAAAAAAAGAAAGAAACAGGGAGATGAACCATAGCAGGAGTCTTTAAAGCAAGCATTTTCACTCATTATTTATTCAACAAATATACATTAAGCACAGACTATGTGCCAAACACTGTTCTAGAAGCTCAGGTTATACTAACAAAGGTGACAAACTAGGGACCTGCCAACAATAAACTTAGATTCTAGTCAAGGTAGAGAAATAAGAAATCAAGTAAGACCCATGACAAGTGTGGTGATAATGAAATTAGGGTTGTATGTAAAGTGAGAGAGTACCTGTTTTAGACTGGATGTACAGAGAAGGCCTCTTTAAGTGTGATATTTAAACTGAGATATGAGTGACAAGAAAGAATCAGATATGTACAGATCAGAGAGAGAACATTCCAAGTAGAGGGTATAAGTCTAGTGTGTCAGGGAATAGAAAGAAAAATTAGTCTGATAGGAAGAGAGTGCCAGATCCTTCAAGGATTTGTAAACCAAGAAATAGAGCTTGGTTTTTATTTTAAGAAAGCCCTCTCAAGGGCAATGAGAAGTCATCCCTCACAAAAGGTTGCTGCAGAAATGGAGAGCATTCTTGGAGTTAGAACACAGAAGGGGCAAAGGAACAGAAGTAGGCAAAAGAATGCAGGACGAGAACCAGTATTCCCCACACTGGCACTCCTAGGAAAATTTTGGCATTTGCTTCCAGGTTAGTGAAACTAGAAAATACAACTCTCTCAAGTAAGCTTAAATGCCTTCAGGGGTCAGGTGACCAATATAAATCCAGCAGTAGCCAGATGTAAAACAACAGGGAGTGGCAGAGCCGGAAACCTAGAGGGCACAACCTCAGCTAAAAACACTCAAAGTTTTTAAAAAGTTTATTCTACAATTAGATAGTGAAGTTGTACAATCTTGTAAATAAGTTTTAAAAAACTTAATGTTATATATGTGTATATTTCAATTAAAAAAATAGTACTAAAAAAGTTTAAGCACAACTCCGCTAAACAAAACTTAGACGCTACTTCCTCCAAGAAGCCCATGAACTCTGTACCTCTCCAAGGCACTTACGGCAAATCAGCTTCATATTATATGGCTGTTATTTGTGCACTTGCCTTATCACCCTCCACACCCATCTAGGTTGTAGAATCAGGAACGAGACCATATGGTTCTCATTTGTCACCCCAGAGCAACTACCAAGAGACATAATCTTTCATCTTAATTTCAACGTTTTTCTGCTAAAAATTTCTAAAACAACCCTGAACTTAAAATGCCATCTAATTTCAGGAAACTCAAAGCTAAAGATGTAATGCCTTTAAAAAAAAGAAAGGAAGAAAGGCAGGCAGGTAGGCAGGTTAATTTATCCAATTCTCAATAAATATTAATTTCAAGGAACCAACACATTTAAAATTAGTTTCCTTATCAACAGAAGAAAAAAAATCAAAGAAATTTCTACAAAGTACTTTGGTTTTGGCAGAATTTTTGATAATACTTCTATAAAGCTGTTTCTAGGGATAGGATTTGATTCAACAGAGATATTAAAAATATGGTTCTCCTAAAAAGTAACATCAGTAAGGGTTCCTGTACAGAACAGAAACCTAACTCAAACTAATTTTAAACAAAGAATCTAATCAAATTCAAAGTATAAGAAAATTTATCATTGTTTATTACATTGTATCTCTTCTTTCAACTTTCTTCACCTCCCGTTCTCTCCTTTCCAAGGTTTCATTCCAAAATGCCGTACTTCTGTTGTGCAACCTGCCTCATTATCTCCATTTCTTTAGATTTTTCTCTTCTCATTCTGTTCATTTTTTTCCTCCCCATATCTGTGAAAGAAGCTATTCTCAATTCCTAAGTTTCAACACAATTGCTAAAATAGACTTTTAGAATTAGCCAAAACTCTGAATTCACACATTGCTAAAAAAGATTTTCAGAATTAGCCAGAACTCTGAATAGAAACTCAAGGTTGGGGAGAAATCACTTTACTAGTAAATCCCACATACAGTTGTATTTCTTCCTCCATCTTTGTATATCAATATTTTATTCTGGCAAGAGTCAGAAATCCAACCAGAGATGGTTCACTATTTCTGACATTAACCAGCTGCAGATAAAAATGGATTATATTTAATGGTCAAGAATTGCTTTGGGTGAAAAGATAGGGTGAACACAGTTACTGAAATTTTCAAAAAGAGTCTGTAGGGTATTTAAACAACAAATGCCAAAACAGCCTCCAAAACTGTAACAGAAACTATTTAACAAGAAAACTCAAGTTGGGGGGCGCCTGGGTGGCTCAGTTTGTTGAGCAACTGCCTTCGGCTCAGGTCATGATCCTGGAGACCCGGGATCAAGTCCCACATCTGGCTCCCTGCTCAGTGAGAAGCCTGCTTCTCCCTCTCTCACTCCCCCTGCTTGTGTTCCCTCTCTGGCTGTGTTTCTCTCTGTCAAATAAATAAAATCTTTAAAAAAAAAAAAAAAGAAAACTCAAGTTGGGGCATGTGGGTGGCTCAGTTAGTTGAGCTGACTCTTGATCTCAGCTCAGGTCTTAATCTCAGGGTTTTGAGTTCAAGCTCTGTGTTGGGCTCCATGCTGGGCGTGGAGCCTACTTAACAAGAAAACAAAGAAACAAACAAAAACTCAAGTAAGTAAATCTTCTCTTTTTATACCCTACGTTCAAATTAGTGCAGATAGAACCTTCGTTATCTTATACCACCGAAAGGGTTCATTCAAAGAAAACCTGCAAGATCTTCCTAGCCCAAAGATCAAGGACTAAACAAGGAGTCAGAAGAGACTGGAAATTCTTATTCTACCACTAACTACAACTTCAAGCTAAATAATTTAAATCCTTAGTTCTCATTTTCTTAATATGCAAAAGAAAAGATGGACTAGCAAATCCAAAGGTTTCCCTAACCTCTTCCAACCCCTTTTTGTCTGAAATTCTATTTCTTAATTACTGACTTCAATCTAAACTGAGGGAACCCAGTGACTCCATCAAGCATAAAAACATTCATATTATAGGGATCTCAGAAGAAGAGAGAAAAGGGGGTAGAAAACTTAATTGAAAAAATAATAGGTGAAAACTTCCCAAATCTGGGGAAAGAAACAGTTATCCAGATCCTGCAGGCACAAGATTCCTCCCAAAATTCAACCCAAGGAGGTCCACACCAAGACATACAGTAATTAAAATAGCAACAAGTAGTGATAAAGAAAGATTTTTAAAAGCAGCAAGAGAAAAGCAGATGTTACATACAAGGGGAAACCCCATAAGCTATTAGCTGATGTTTTTCAGCAGAAACCCTGCAAGCCAGAAGAGAGTGCCATGATATATTCACAGTGCTGAAAGCAAAAAACCTACAACCACAAACACTTTATCCAGCAAGGCTATCATTCAAAACAGAAGAGGCAGAGTTGCCCAGAAAAACAAAAGTTAAAGGAATCCATGACCAGCCCTACAAGAAATGTTAAAGGGGACGCTTTGAGTGGAAAGACTATAAATGGGAATAAGAAAAGTAGGAAGCACAAAAGCAGTAAAATAAGTATATTTCTAAAGTTAGTCAAGGGATTCACAAAATAAAATATTTAAAGGTATATTTAGGTATATTAAAAACATACCTAAATTGTCAGGGGGAGAGGAGTAAAGAATAGGTTCAAACTTAAGTGACCATGAACTTAATATAGACTGCTATATGCAGAAGATGTTATATACAAACTTAATACACAAATCAAAAACCAGTAACAGGTAAAGAATACAGAAAAAGGGATCCAAGCATATCACTAAAGAAAGCCAACAAATCATGGAAGAAAGCAAATGAAGAACAGAGAAAATCTATAGAAACAACCACAAAACAGGTAATAAAATGGCAATAAATAGATATCTATAATTATCTTGAGTGTAAATGGACTAATTGCTCCAATCAAAAGAGACAGGTGGGTAAAACAAAAGACTCATCTATAAGCTGCCTATAAGAGATTCATTTCAGACTGAAAGACACCTGCATTTTGAAAGTAAGGGGATCAGAGTGCCAGGGCGGCTCAGTTGATAAGTGGCTGCCTTTGGCTTAGGTTGTGATCCCAGAGTCCCAGGATGGAGCCCCTCATTGGG
Organism: Spilogale gracilis; assembly: GCA_004023965.1. Lineage (NCBI taxonomy): Eukaryota > Metazoa > Chordata > Mammalia > Carnivora > Mephitidae > Spilogale > Spilogale gracilis. The sequence goes on from PITA01007964.1 coordinate 39,856, forward strand.
CTCCCTACTTGGCAGGAACCCTGCTTGTCCCTCTCTTAGTCCCCCTGCTTGTGTTCCCTCTCTAGCTGTGTTTCTCTATGCCAAATAATAAATAAAACCTTAAAAAAAAAAAAAAAGAAAGTGAGAGGATGGAGAAACATTTACCATGCAAATGGATGTTAAAAGAAAGCTGGGGTAGCAATACTTGTATCAGAAAAATAGACTTTAAAACAAAGACTAACAAGAGATCAAAAGGGCACTAGGGCGCATGGATGGCTGAGATGGTTAAGCAACTGCCTTCGGCTCAGGTCATGATCCTGGAGTCCTGGGATCGAGTCCCACAGCTGGCTCCCTGCTTGGCGGTGAGGGGCGGGGGTGGGGGGAGTCTGCTTCTCCCTCTGACCTCTCCCCTCTCATGCTCTCTCTCAAATAAATAATCTTTAGAAAAAAAAAAAGAAAGAAAGGACACCATATAAAAGGGACAATCCAACAAGAGGATTTACTGTGAATATTTACACACCCAATATGGGAGTATACAAATAAAACAATTAAATAGCAAACATAAAGGAAATAACAGTAATAACTGTATTATAATAAACAGTAATAACTGTATTAAGTAGGGGATTTCAACACCCCACTTACATCAATGGACAAATAATGAGAAAATCAACAAGGAAACAGTGGCTTTGATACACTGAACCAGATGGATTTAACAAATGTATTTAGAACATTCCATCCTAAAACAGCAGACAATACATGCTTTTCAAGGGCACATGGAACAAGTCTCCAGAATAGGTCACATATTAGGCCACAAAACAAGTCTCAACAAATTTAAAAAAAAACTGCAGTCACATCATGCATCTTTTCTCACTCAAGGCTACCAAACTAGAAATCAATCACAAGAAAAAAATCTGGAAAGAGCAAAAATACATGGATATTAAATAACATACTACTAAATAATGGGTTAACTAAGAAATCAAAGAATAACTCTGAAATTACATAGAAACAAATGAAAATGAACACACAATGGTCCAAAATCTTTGGGATGCAGCAAAAGTGTTCTAAGGGGGAAGATTATAGCTATATAGGCCTACCTCAAGAAGCAAGAGAAATCTCAATTTAACCTTACACCTTAAAGAGCTAGAAAAAGAACAAACATAACCCAAAACCAGTAAAAGGAAGGAAATAATAAAGATTACAGCAAAAACAAATGATACAGAAACTAAAGAAACAACAGAACAGATCAATGAAACCAAGAGCTGCTTTTTTAAAAACATCAACAAAATTGATAAACCTCTAGCCACACTCATCAAAAAAAGAAAAGAGAGAGAGGGGACCCAAATAAACAAAATCACTAAGAGGAGAAATAACAGCACCAATTGTACAAACAATTTTAAGAGAATATTATGAAAATCTATATGCCAATAAATTGTACAATTCAGAAGAAATAGATCAATTATTGGAAACATATAACTTATAAAAAACTACAGCAGGAAGAAACAGAAAATTTCAACAGATCAATTACAAGTACTGAAATTCATTTAGTAATCAAAAAACTCCCAACAAACCAAAGTCTAGGACCAGACACCTTCACAGGCATATTCTAGCAAACATTTAAAGAAGCGTTAATGCCTATTCTTCTCAAACTATTCCAAAAGAATAAAAGAGGGAAGAAAACTTCCAAATTCATTCTATGAGTCCAGTTTCATCCTGATATCAAAACCAGATAAAGACACCACCACCCCCAAAAAAGAGAACTATAGACCAGTATCTCTCATGAATACGGATACAAAAATCCTCAAGAAAATATTAGCAAAACCCCAATGTTCATCGCAGCAATGGCCACAATCGCCAAACTGTGGAAAGAGCCAAGGTGCCCATCAACAGATAAATGGATAAAGAAGATGTGGTACATATATACAATGGAATACTATACCTCCGTCAGAAAGGATGAATATCCAACTTTTGTAGCAACATGGACTGGACTGGAAGAGATTATGCTGAGTGAAATAAGCCAAGAAGAGAAAGTCAAGTATCGCATGGTTTCACTTACTTGCGGTGCATGAGGGGCAAACTGGAGGACAGTGGGAGAAGGAAAGCAAAAGGGAACTAGGGTAATCTAGGGAGGGAAACGAAACAACAGAGACTTTGGACACAGAAACAAACTGAGGGACTTGGAGGGAGGGGGTGGAGGGATGGGAGAGCCGAGTGGTGGATACTGGGGACACCTAAAGCATGGAGCACTGGGTGTGGGGAATGGGGAATGAATCTTGAAACACTGGAAAAAAAAACTTTAGTAACAATAAAAAAAAAAAAAAGAAAATATTAGCAAACCAAAGCCAACAATACATTAAAAAAAAAAAAAAATCACCTGCCATGATCAAGTAGGATTTACTCCCAGGATGCAAGGATGGTTCAATATTTGCAAAAACAATCAAAGTGATACAGCTCATCAGTATGAGAGAGGATGAAAACCATACGATCATTCAACAGATGCAGAAAAGCATGACAAAGTACATCCCTTTATAATAAAAAACCTCTTGCAAAGTAGTTCTAGAGAGCACACAACTCAACATAATAAAGGCCTTATATGAAAACCCACAGCCAACATCATACTCAACAGTGAAAAACAGAACTCTCCTCCTAAGCAATCTTATCACTTTTATTCAACAGAACTAGATTCCTAGCTATAGCAATTAGGTAACATAAAAAAAATAATAAAAAAAAAAAAGAAAGTAAAGAAAAGGCATCCAAACTGGTAAGGAAGAAGTAAAACTCTTAATATTTGCAGATGACATATGTTATAGATAGAAAAAAATCTATACTCCACCAAGTAACAATTAGAATTGATAAGTGAATTCAGTATAGTTGCAGGATACAAAAATCAATGTACAGAAGTCTGTTGCATCTTATACACTAATAACGAAGCAGTAGAAAGTGAAACTAAGAAAATATCCCATTTATAATTGCACCAAGAATGACAAAATCTCTAGAAATAAACTTAACCAAAGAAATGAAAGACCTATACTCTGAAAATTATAAAATACTGATGAAAGAAATTCAAGAAAACACTTAGAAATGGCAAAAGATACTCCATGCACATAGGCTGGGAGAACAGATGTTAAAATGTCTGTACTACTGGGGCACCTGGGTGGCTCAGTTGTTAACTAGCTGCCTTCTGCTCAGTAATGATCCCAGAGTCCTAGGATCCAGTCCCGCATCGGGCTCCCTGCTTGATGAGAAGCCTGCTTCTCCCTCTCTCACTCCCCCTGCTTGTGTTCCTTCTCTAGCTGTTTCTCTCTGTCAAATAAATAAATAAATAAATAAATAAATAAATAAATGTTAAAACAAAAACAAAAAAACCTCTATACTACCCAAAGTAATCTACAGATTTAATGCAATTCCTATCAAAATACCAAAAGGAGTTTTCACAGAACTAAAACAATCCTAAAATCTGTATGTAATCAAAAAGGATCCTTAATAGGCAAAGCAATCTTTTTTTTTAAGTTTTTAAGATTTTAAGATTTTTAAGATTTTTTAGGATACAGTGAGAGAGGCAACACAAGCAAGGGGAGTGGGAGAGGGAGATGCAGACTCCCACTGAGCAGGGAGCCCAATGTGGGGCTCAATTCCAGGACCCTGGGACCACACACAATCTGAGCAGACACTTAATGACAGAGCCACCCAGGCACCCCTTGCCAAAGGAATCATGAAAAAGAATAAAACTCAAAGTATCACAATCCTGGACTTCAAATTATATTACCAAGCAGTAATAATTAAAACAGTATGGTCCTGGCACAGAAACACATAGATCAATGGAATGAAACAGAAAACCCAGAAATAAGCCTAAAATACACAGTCAATTAATCTTCAACAAAGCAGGAAAGACTAGCCAATAGGAAAATGACTCTTTAACAAATGGTGTTGGGAAAACTGAACAGCTACATGCAAAAGAATGAAACTGGACCTCTTTCTTAAAACATACACAAATAAACTCAAAATGGATTAAAGATCTAAATGTGAGACTTAAAACCTGAAAGGAGAGCACAGGCAGTAATTTTTCTGACATCAGCTGTAGCAACATCTTTCTAGATGTCTCCTGAGGCAAGGGAAGTAAAAGCAAAAATAAGCTATCGTATTTTAACAAAATGTAAAGTTTCTGCACAGTGAAGGAAAACAATCAACAAAACTAAAAAGCAACCCATGGAATGAGAGAAGATATTTGCAAATGACATCTGATAAAGAGCTAGTATCCAAAATGTATAAGGAACTGATACAACTCAACACCCAAAAAACAAATAACTCAATTAAAAAATGGGCAGTAGACATGAACAGACATTTCTCCAAAGACAACACACACGGGAAGATACCCAACATCACTCATGATCAGGGAAATACGAAAGAAAACTACAATGAGATATCACCTCACACCTGTCAGTATAGCTAAATCAAAAATATAAGAAACAAGTACTGGTGAGAATGTGGAGAAAAAGGAACCCTCCTGCACCAATGGTGCAGAATGCAAACTGGTGCCACCACCACTGTGGAAAAGAGTATGGAGATTCCTCAAAAAATTAAAAACAGAACTACCTTACAAGCTGGTAATCACACTCCTGGGTATTTACCCAAAAAATACAAAAACATGAATTCAAAGGGATACGCATGCACCCCTATATTTATTGCAGCATCATTTATGACAGCCAAACTATGGAATCAGTCTAAGTGTCCATCGAATGATGAATGGATAAACAAGAATGATGAATGGTATGTATATACATGCAATGCAGTATTATAGAACCATAAAAAAGAATGAGATACTGCCATTTGCAACAACATGGATAGAGCTAATGAGTACAATGCTAAATAAAATAAGTCAGAGAAAGTCAAATATCATATGCTATCACTCATATGTGGAATTTAAGTAATAAAACAAAAAAGGTGTTCCAAGTGAATTCCTAGGTTAAAAAGTCAGCTTTCCTTTTCAGTTAAAAATAAAGTCAGATTTGGGTTTCTCAACAACAACAACAACAACAATAATAATAACCAATTTAGGATAGGGGCTACCTGCATGCTTCACTCTCAGAACAACAGAAAGAACAAAGTTTAATTACTATTTGAAAATATTAACAATTCTAGGTTCAAGCAGAATTAACTCTACTTATTTGTACTAAAAAAAAAAAAAGTCATTTTCACCTAAGAAGATTACTACTTTTTAACAAGAAATAATACTGTTTATTCAACAAATGCTTAATGAAATACTATGAGTTGGGCACTGTGCTGATAAGTTACAAGTAATACAGCTACTTAAAGGGTTAAATATGGTCCCCACCGTCAGGCAATTTTATTAAAATCTCCAACAATAGAGCAGAACTTTTATGCCATTTATATTTTTTATTTTAAAAGGAATGCACACACATGCTACAGTACTTTAAATGAGATGCTTTCATTTTTCACATGCATAAACATACACACACCACACACACAGGGGAAGGGTTGAAGGTTAAAGAAGACAAATTTTTTAAGAAGGATACATTCAACATTTCCAGAATAAATATTTTCTACTCTTTTGTCATAAGCTTTCATCACATAGCTGTTATAGCTGATACTGTATTTTTACTTGACCATACATGATTATAAATTTAAATATGTTCTCCCAAAAAGCTTACTGGAAGTAAGATCAGTCATGGGTTCTATTAGCAAATAATCATCTAATTTATCTATCCAGATGTCATAACATAGAACTTAATATATTTTAGGCAATTCTCCAGTATGATACAATTTTATAGCTAAGACAGCTGCTATATCTTTAGAGAAAATACTTTTACACCACTTTCAATAAACATAAATAACAATGCTGTTATTTAAAACTCTTTGGAAGCTTTAGCTTGTAAATGTTGAAAACAGAGCTACCCTACAACCCAGCAATTGCACTACTAGGTATATGTCCCCAAAATACAAATGTAGTGATCCAAAGGGGCACCTGCACCCCAATATTTACAGCAGCAATGTCCACTGTAGCCAAACTATGAGAAGAACCCAGATATCCATCGACAGATGAATGGATAAAGAAGATGTGGTACATGCATACACATACACACACACAGGAACATTACTCGGCCATCAAAAAATGAAATCTTTCCATCTGCAACAATGTAGATGGAATTGGAGGGTTTTATGCTAAACAAAATAGTCAGAGAAATACAATTATATGATATCACTGATATGTGGAATTTAAGAAACAGGATCATAGGGGAAGGAAGGGAAAAATAAAACAAGATGAAATCTGAGAGGGAGACAAACCATAAGAGACTCTTAATCACAGGAAACAAACTGAGGGTTGCTGGAGGGGAGGAGGAGTTGGGGCATGGGGTGACTGGGTGATGGACAATAAGGAGGGCACATGATGTAATGAGCACTTGGTGTTATATAAGACTGATGAATCACTATAATGGATTAAGAACATATACTACACTTGATGTTAGCCAAAAGGCTGAGAAGTGATAAAAGATTATTTTAAAATGAAATTCAAAACATGAACAAAGATTGTGAACAAACGTGTTCATCAAAGACCAATACTTTTTAAGAAACAAAATGGGGGGGAGGGGGCGCCTGGGTGGCTCAGTTGGTTAAGCAACTGCCTTCGGCTCAGGTCCTGATCCCAGAGAGCCGGGATGGAGCCCCACGTCGGGCTCCCTGCTCGGCGGGAAGCCTGCTTCTCCCTCTCTCACTCCCCCTGCTTGTGTTCCCTCTCTGGCTGTGTTTCTCTCTGTCAAATAAATAAAATCTTTAAAAAAAAAAAAAAGAAAGAAAGAAAAGAAAAGAAACAAAATGCGGGAAAAACGGACAGGGAGGGCAACTAAATATCCTACAAGAAGAAAAAAAAAACAGTAAATTGGGTGTGTGTTTTATGTCTGGTCTGGGTTATAACACAGGTATGGTAAATTATTCATAAAGCATTTAATGCATGGGGAAATGCCAGTGATGTAAGTTTAAATGAAAGCAAAACTAAATTGTGCATATAATAATGAGCTATATAAATACACAGAGATGAGAAAATATACCAAAAATTTAAACTGTGGTCATTTCTGGGTGGTAGGACTGTGTTTTATTTTCTTTTTACACCTCTAAATGTTGCATATTTCCATTAATATTATTGAAAGGGGGAAGAAAAGGCAAAACTGCAAACTCAAAATGCTCTGGTAAAAATGTACACCTCAATTAAGATTCTGCTTTACTTCTGATTCTAAAAATACTGGACTATGTTAACAAAGATAAGCCTCTTTAAATATTAATATTTGCAACCATACAAGCTAAAAGAATTACTCCAATAACTGTATACCTGTAAATTTCTACTTTAATGTTTCTAAAGTTATGTTTATTCTCCTCTATTTCTAGTACTTTCACATCAAAATATGAGCCCTTCATCTAATGCATTAGGTAAGGTTATCATATGAAAAATCTCCATGTCAAATTTTAATTTATATCATAAAAGTAAGCATGTGTAAATAACAATTTAGCTGTAAGAAACAATAATAGGGCAGCATGCAATGTTCACGTAACATATTCCACAGCAACTGAAAAACAGAAAATATTGAGAGAGATGAAAGACCTAAATAAATGGGCAGATACACCATGTTAATGAACTGGAAAATGCACTACTACCGTATGTCAATTGTCCCCATACTGACCTAAGTAGTCACTAAGTAAGTATTCGATAATTACAACCTATAACAGATTCTAAAATTTAGATGGAAAAGCAAATGAACTGGAACAGCCAAAAAAAATCTGGTAAAAGACCTTGGGGTAAACCACCTGCCTTCAAGACTCACTATAAGGCTAAGTAATCAAGACAATGTACTAATGACAAAAGAACTGAGAATTATGTCAATGTAACAGAATGGATGGACAGTCCAGAAATAGACTCATTTTTATATTGTCAAATGATTTTCAACAAGGATGTCAAAGTAGGTAAGGAAGAAAAGAAAGGTTTTGTTTTAAAGATTTTATTTATTTATTTGAGGGACAGTGAGAGAAAGCATAAGAGGGGAGAAGGTCAAAGGGAGAAGCAGACTCCCAGCAAAGCCGAAGGCCGAGGAGGACTTGATTCTGGGACTTCAGGATCATGACCTGAGAGGAAGACAGTCACTCAATCACCTGAGCAATCCAGGCACCCTGTTTTGTTTTTCCAGCTTTACTGAGATACAGTTGACAAATTAAAGTACAAAGTGGTTTTTAACAAATGATGCTGGAATAGATACAAATACCGAGGGCAAGGGAGCCTTGACTTCTTCATCACACCATAAACAAAAATTAATTCAAAATGGATCAGGCTAAAATTATAAAGCTCCTAGGAAAAAATGTTAAGAAGATACCTTTTGCAAATTTAATGTAGGCAAAGATTTATTTGGACAGAAAATACTATACCATAAAGTAAAAACACTCTGATAAAGTCCAATATAAAACTTTTGCTCTTTGAAAGGAATCATTAAAAAAATAAAGAGGCAAACCCTACTAAAAGAAAATATTCACAAATAAATCTGATAAAGGACTTGTATTGAGACTATATGAAGACTTGCTACAAATAAATAATAAAAAAGGAAACTCAATGTTTAAAATGGCAAAAGACTTGTAGTCACTTCCCAATGGCTAATATGAACCGGAAAATTGCTCCACATTACTACCAATCAGGAAAACGCAAATTAAAACTACAATGAGATACTACTACATAGGCATTACAGTGGCAAGTACTGTTGTTGAATATTTAAAGTGATATGACTTTAGGTTAGTTTGCCAGTCTCTTAAAAAATTTAAAATACACCCTACCCTATATAACCCAGCATGTCATCAGGTATTTATCCAAGAGAAATAAAAACATATATCATGGAGAGAACTGTACACAAATGTCACAGTAGCTTTATTTGTAAGAGCCAGAAACGGAAGCAGCCCAAATATCTATCAACAGGTGAATGGATAAACAAGCAACAATATGGAACAACCTAAAAATCATTATTCTGCTTGAAAATAAGCCAGGTTACAGGGAGAGGGAAAGATGGGGGGAAACACTGAATGGTTTCACATATAACATTTTAGTTGATACAATCAACTAATACAAGGTTATAGAAAAGGCAAAATTTGGGGCGCCTGGGTGGCTCAGTTGGTTGAGCAACTGCCTTCGGCTTAGGTCATGATCCCGGAGACCCGGGATTGGGTCCCACATTGGGCTCCCTGCTCGGCGGGAAGCCTGCTTCTCCCTTTCTCACTCCCCCTGCTTGTGTTCCCTCTCTGGCTGTGTTTCTCTCTGTCAAATAAATAAAATCTTAAAAAAAAAAAAAAGGTAAAATTTACCTGTGGTTGCAGGTGCTTCCAGGATGGGAAGAAGTAGAGAGAGTGGGGAAAGGTAAAGGATAGAGCTATGAGAAATGTTCTCTACATCTCTAAAATAATCAGGAAAAAAAAAATGTTCTCTATGGCATGGGAAAATTATGTCTATCAAACTAGGAAATAACTACATGTTTAATGGGTACCTTTAATTTACCTTGAATAATTCCCAAAAGCATACTGTAAAATCCAAATTTAAGCTTCTGAAAAAAGCCAGAATTTCAATTGTGGTGAAAAATAAATTTTATTTAGGTCTCATTTTGCTGAAATTTATTTTTCTTCCACAAACATCACTTTCCAATTAGTAAGAGAATGAGAATGTCTTTCCCTGGGTGCTTTCTTTTTTAAATGGTTTCATATAAGAATATTATACACTATGAAATGGAACTTATTATGAAAGACTCATTAACAATAGTAAAACTGTACAGTGGTTTCCAAAATGGAGGTGACTGTACCCCCAGGAAGTATGAGTAATGATTTCAGGATATAAGAACATATTAGTTCTTTTTATATTTATATTTTGCATACTTTTTATATATTTAGTTGTACATACACATATGTACTTTATGTATAACATAATAGAATATATAGGTTTCCTTAACACACAAAATGACACTGGTATTTTCTCTATGGCCACCTGTCATACAATCACACATCACATAAAGTAATCAAAGTATTCTCGTATAAGCAAATCTAAATATTCCGAGGATAGAGTGATAGGATTAGCTAGGTTCTTTTTTAATAGCAAAATAAAGAAACCACATTTTTTGGAAGCTACCTCAAGAGACAGAGAAATACAGTTTCAACAGTAAATGATTTCCTGATTAGAAACAGTATTTTATGGGGGCCCCTAGGTGGCTCAGTCAGTTAAGCAGTGGCCTCTTGATTTTGACTCAGGTCATGATCTCAGGGTTGTGAGATCAAGCCCCATGTGAGGCTCCATGCGGGGTGTGGAGCCTGCCTGAGATTCTCTCCCTCTGCACCCCCCGCCCCCAAAAAGAAATAGTATTTTATGGAAAAAGTATATTATATAATCCTCCATGAGGCAGTTATTTCGACCTCAACAAATTGGAGGCAGGGAAGTAAGGTTCAATTTCAAAAGCAACTACTGAAGCAAAAGAGAAGCTGAAGTAAGAAGACTACCAAGTGTTACAATATTTTATTGATGTAGTTGAGGAGTGACCATAGCATTTTGTACCAAACAGGTTTATTGGTTGTTTCATGGCAAAGTATTTAAAAAAAGGTGTCAAAAAGTTACACATTTATCTTTTACAAAAAGAGACTAAAACTGCTGACTTTCTGTGGTGACCATTAGCAGTATGCTACCTAGCCATTGTTTTTAAAAACAAAAACAAAGAATTAGTTAATCTGTATCTTAAAAATAAATGAGGCATTTTAAAACTTGGTAAGAAAATAACTGCATTCTAAAAGAAAACAATGTGTGTCATCTTGAAATACTGTACCTGACACTCTAAAAACAGAGAAACCATTTTCTAACTCTTTAAATGCTTCCAAAACACAGTTTCCCATAGATTTTGAACACATTTATTAAAAATATATAAATGCAGGGGTGCCTAGGTGGCTCAGTCAGTTAAGTGGCTGCCTTGTGCTCAGGTCATGATCCCAGCATGCTGTGATGGAGCCCAGCATCGGATTCCCTGCTCTGCAGGGAGCCTGCTTCTCTTTCTCCCTGCTGCTCCCCCTGCTTGTACACACTCTCTGTCTGTCAAATAAAATCTCTAAATATATATATATGTATACACATATTTAATATATATTACTTAATATATGTTTATACTACATATACATACACACACACACACACACACACACACACACACGTATGTAAATCCTCACATTGGTTTGCACAGGAAGAGCAAACCTTACTAGCCAAATCTGCAAAGTTGATGGATGGAAATTAAACAGTGAGTGTCTCCATTAACAAAGCATAGCCAAATATGTACTTACTCTTTTTGAGTGTATGTCCCTATATGAGCTGCCTTTTACAGGGCAAGACAAACATTAAAACTGAGTACCGAATTAAACAGATTTAAGATCCAGACTTTGGAATTTCTGTATTTCCAAGTAGTAAACCCAAGATTTTTCAGACATAATGCAGCATATTCATTGCTCCTGCTTTAAAAAATATTTTTTTAAAAATTTGGAGTAAACAAAAAGGTTTTTGAGCCATCACTCGCATTTATAATGTACTCTATTCACAGATAAGGGGATCACTGATTCCCCTCACTAGTCTCTAAAGTCATTTGTTAAAATATAAAATAAGCCAAATAAGCCAAGAAAGAATCATTCTTTATAAATAAAATTAACATTATTAGATTTTAATGAATGCTTTCAGGACATGTAATACCAACTGTTAAATAATTCTTCAAATAACAGTTTTCATTAAAACCTTTTACTGAATTTCTATTCTAGTTAAGGGACTGAGAGCTATTTCAGAGGAAAAAAGGTCCAATACTCCAAAATTCAGTGGGATTTAAGACAGTATACAGATAATTATCTGTAACACAAGGCAAATTGAGTAAGGTCTAGAGAAATGAAGAAAGCAATGAATTCTGCTTGGTGTCTAACAGCTTCACAAAGGAGGTGTATAAAGCTGGGTCTCAAAGGCAGTGGGATTTTGACTAGAAAAATTAGGAAGAAAAAAGGATGACTGAAAACCACAGAGGGGATACATAAAGAATATACTGTATTTTCAAGTCAAGTAATTAGTTGTTTTGCTTCCTGACTTAGCTAACCCTTTTCTTCACTATCAAACTTAGCAAGATCCTTTCAAAGGTATTTTCCAAAAAAGCTTCTAATTCTTAAGTATGAGTACAAAACTGCACTTACTGCAATTCTACAGTATTTGGGCCTACTTAGTATGTTTACAGTTCTTTCTCCAGATTCACTAGGGGGCTTAAATTGCATGACATATGACAAGACATCAATTATGAACCTCCCAACCTTCCTTTTCTTTTCATGTAAAAGGATGGCTTGCTTGTCTCTTCTTTTCCAAACCTAATCTCTTCACTTGTTTTGAAATCCCAATACCTTCTGCTGCTTCTTGTATTTTGCTCTCTTGATTACATTCCTTACTGATTCCTTCTATCCCACTTAAACTGGCATCCTCTCTGTTTTGGAGGGGAAACTACCTAGTGTTTGACTTCTCCATTACATCTAGCTCTGTCTAAAGCAGAGAAACACTACGTTTTAATATTTATTAATATTTTATTAATACCAAAATACATACTGTTTTACAAGTCAATTTTTAAATCAAGAGTCATGTATTTTAAGACATCTGCCCTAATGTGTGGTAAATAGTATCTTAAAGTAACCGCATGGGATGAAGTTTTAGAGATTATGTAATCTGGGGGTTTTCTAACATTTCTGGACAAAATTTTCCCAGATGAAATATTTGTACAGTGTCTCAAATATGTAAAACTGACAAAAGCGCTGCTCATACTAGTCTATGTTCAAATATATTAATGTATTACCAACTCAAAGACACAAATTAAGGATTAAGTATGTCAGTTACAGTCTTATAACAACCTAAGCAACCCATTTGGTACTATAAAGTTTTGTTTTGATTTCACGATAAGTAGTTCCAAGTAGGTAGTAGCTTTTGTTTGTTTCGGCAGCAGCTTTTGCAGTCACAGGATATGCTTCAATTAAATTTATTCAAAAAATCTTTAAAATAAGGATTTTTTTCTTTCAAAACTGTTCTTGAATGTGTTATGGTTTTCAGTGTGTGTGTTAACCATGCAACAAAATCTTTATTAACATTTTGAATAGCTATTGAAAAAACCAGTGATTCAGCTATTACTGAAACTGGTAATTTCTAAGCTTAAATTGGGATAAATGGCTAGAGTACAAAATAATGCCATCATTGGGTGCTTTGAATTCAAGACTAAAGAATTAACAACCACCCCTCAGACGGAGAACAAGGTGCAGCGTTGACCCTTTCTGGATGCTGTAATCCAAAGAGTGAGGCCAGCTGCTTGCCTGCAAAGATGAACCTCTGCTGGTCAGGGGGAATGCCTTATCTTGGATCTTAGCCTTCACAGTCTCGATGGTGCTCCTGAGTTCCACTTCCAGAGTGATAGTGTTGCTGGTCAGGGTCTTCAAAAAGATCCACATACCACCCCTCAGATGCAGGACCAGGTGCAAGGTTGACTCTTTCCGGATACTGAAATCAGAAAGAGTGCGGCAGCCATCTTTCAGATGCTTCTGTGTGAAGATGAACCCCTGCTGTTGTGTGTGGCAGAGGGTAATGCCCTCTCTATCCTGGATCTTGGCCTTCACATTTTCGATAGCATCACTAGGCTCCATTTCCAGGGCGATGGTCTTGCCAGTCAAGGTCTTCACAAAGATTTGCACTTTAACCTGCTAGCGAATGCAAGGACACTGAATCCAATCATGGAGAGTCAGTTTCACACCAGCAAAAACACCCATCAATGCCAAATGCTTCTGAACTAAAAATTTTTTATATACGTACATGAGAGTGCCAAGACCTCCATTAAATAAAGAGCAATCCTTTCAACAAATGGTGCTAATAAACTGGATACGCACATGCGAAAGGATGAAGTTGGACCCTTACCTAACACCATTCTTAATATTAACTCAAAATGGGTTAAAGACCTAAACATAAGAGATTAAACTATAAAGCTGTTAGAAAAAAAACACAGGGGAAAGCTTCATGACACTGGATTTGGCAATGATTTCTTGGACATGGCACTGAAAGCATAAACAGCAAAAGGAAAAATAAAGTGGACTTCATTAAAATGAAAAACTTTTGTACATCAAAAGATATCATCAACAGAATAAAAAGGCAACCCACAGAAATGGGAGACAATATTTATATAACATGGATTTGATATGAACTTAATATCCAGAATATCAAAAACAAAAACAACCCAATTTTAAAAATGGGCAAAGGACTTGGATATTTCTATCAAAACGACACCACCAACAAAAACCAAAATCAAATGGTCAGTAAGCACTTAAAAAGATGTTCAATATCACTAATCATTAGAAAAATGTAAATCAAAACCACAATGAGATACCACTTCACACTCATTAGGATGACCATTATAAAACAAAAGAAAACAAAACCGAGAAAATATCAAGTGTTGCTGAACACGTGGAGAAACTGGAACGCTTGTGCATTGCTACTGGAGTGTAAATGCTGCAGCTGCTGTGGAAAACAGTATGGCAGCTCCTCAAAAATAAAACAGAATTACCATATGATCCAGCAATTCCACTTCTGGAATTCCACTCTTGGGTATATAACCAAAAGAACTGAACACAGGAACTCAAAGAGGTATGTCTATGGCAATGTTCAGAGCAGCAATTATTTACAACAGCCAAAAGGTGGAAATAGCAAACATCTATCTACAGATGAATAAATAAACTGTGCTTTATATACAAATAGAATATTATTCAGCCTTAAAAAAGGAATGAAATTCTGATTTATACAACATGGATGAACTTTGAAGACATTATGCTAAGTGAAACAAGCCAAATACCAAAGAACAAATATTGCATGATTGCACTTATATGCAATCTAGAAGAGTCAAATTCATAAAAACACGAAGTAGAAAAATGATTACCAGGGGATAAAAGGGGGAGGCAGTACATACAGATTTATTTAATGAGTAATTTCAGTTTGGGATGATGAAAAGTTCTGAAAATACTGACGGTTGCACAACTTTGTGAATGTACTTAATACCACTGAAATGTACACCTAAAAATTATTAAAATGGTAAATTTCATGTTGTATATTTTACAATTACAAAAATTTGTGTTTGCTATTTTATTATAATGTCAATATAAAAATGTGGTTAAGAATACAGGCTTAAAAATTATGCTGCCTGGTTCAAATCCAGCTCTCTCACTTTACAGCTCTGTAGTCTGTGCCTGCCTGCTCAGACAATAACACAACCTACTTCATAGAATTATGGTAAGAATCAAATAAATTTTACATGTAAAACATTTAAAAATAGGACATGTCACTTAGTAGTCACTTTTAATTATTATGTTTAAAATACATTTTTGATAAGATTTAAGTGAAACATCTACAGAACCTTGAAGCTCCTCTTCAAAATTGCAGAATTCAGTAAAGCACACTGAAAACCAGTGATCTAATCCAAATTTCTTATCTTATAGGTAAAGGAACTGAGAATCCAAGGTAAGAGATTTGCCTGAGGTACATATCTTGTTTTGCTAATATTAATTTTCCTAAGAGTTTAACAATATTTACGCTGGTATTGAAGTACTTCAGAATCAAGGCAAAGACATGAGATTCTATAGAATCTATAAATAGTGTGAAATCATCCACCACACTAATCTTTATTTTTTGTTTTTTTGTTTTTTTTTTTTTAGAGAGGGGGTAGGTAGAGGGAGAGAGAGAATCTTAAGCAGGCTTTGAGTCCAGCGTGAAGCCCAATCTCAAGATCCTACAGGATCATGACCTGAGCTGAAAGCAAGAGTCTAACACTTAACTGACTGAGCTGCCCAGGTGCATTCCACAATGCTAATCTAAAAACTATCTGTGGTGTGAAAACCAAAAGATAGCAAAAACAAAAGAAAAGTCATTCTAATTATCCTCAACGACATAGTTAAAAACACCTCTTCAGGGCACCTGGATGGCTCAGTGGGTTAAGCCTCTGCCTT